>JACEFZ010004196.1:117500-175000 GCA_014155875.1 Cepaea nemoralis | reverse complement strand
TTCTTCTTCTTCCTCTTCTTCTTTTTTGCCGTGTAACGTCGCAGAGAGGAGTTAACTATAGTTATCGGTGTTTTTATTGTCTAGATGCTTTTAGTAATTTCATGTGTGATTTCTAGCCACTAGTTGATCTTGTTCCATTCTAACTAAATGCCCGAACAATGTAATTCTTAGTGTTCTATAAAGTCAGTAATCGATGTTTTCCCTACACATGTTCTCAGTTTCTCTATGTCTGTCTGTTTTTCCAATGTTTATTTTCTTTTTCGGTGATGCTAAACCTGAAACCCGATATTCGTACATACGTGTGTGATATAGTTGTTTCTTGAACGTCCTTTCCTAAATACGTGTGTTATGTAGATGTTTCGTTAACATCCTTTCCCGCATACCTGTGTGATGTAGTTATTTCTTGAACATCCTTTCGTACATGTCTGTGTGATGTAGTTTTCTTGAACGTCCTCTTCTGTTTCTTTTGCAATGCTTGGATGTGGTTGCTGAGAGGAATGTTGCGAATACCTTGGATGGCCAGAGCTACCAACAGCGATTTCACGGAAGAGTCTAATGAATGTTATATACAACTACCGGGTGTTTGTAAAGTCTCAATGCACTTTGTATGTAGAACAAATTCGAAAAAAATGAAGTACATGACGTCATCAAAAATGTGCCCCATAATCCATCGTGAAGCAATATGCAGCGATGGGCTGCCGTCTGCTGGAGTAATTCTTTGCACTCCAAACAGAATGGTATTATCAACGGAAGAAATCATGTTTTTGAAGAAATGTTAGCAAATTGCATAATATCACATGGAATTTGGCCTGCTCGTTTTCCAGATATAACTCCATTAGATTATTATCTTGAAAGGAAATGTTTACAAAAATAACTTCATTTTTCAAATTTGTTCTACATACAAAGTGTAGTGAGACTTTACAAACACCCAGTACAAGGAGGAGACATACATGATGGTGATGGGGGAAAGAAAGAGAAGCATGATGATACTGCTGATGATGATGATGATTATAAACCTTGCAAATATACGTGCCCACTGCTCTTCTTCATCCGCTCTACATCGCCCATTGAGATTTAGGCCCTCAACAAACTCACTTCTCTTCTCTGTTTGCCTTTGGTCTTCCTCTATTTCTCTATGCTACAAAGAAACAAGCCCTATATTAAATAATTAAAGGAAAATGCGTTAGCTGCAGTGAAAATATACCTAATCATCATCATCATCATCATCATCATCATCATCATCATCATCATCATCATCATCATCATCATCATCATCATCATCATCATCATCATCATCATCATCATGATTCAATGTGAGAAAACTATCACGATATTTATCTCTGTGCTCTTTTCCCATCAATCTTGCAGTTCTAACTACATTTCCCAGTTTATTTTTCATCATAACATGCCCCAAAAAATCTTGATTGTCTGCATGTAATTTCTCGAATCAGTGTACGGTTTTCAGTTGTTTCTTGCAGGACTTCCCCATTGGTTTTTCTGTTCGTGCATTATATTCTTTACATTATTTTCTTTTTGTCAAAAACCACATATCCAATGACATTAGATGTTTCTCAGCTTGTCTGCTTATTGATCATGTTTCATATGCATGTATGTATAGATGTACAGACCTTACACTGAACTAGAAACGAAATAAATAAAGCAGTACAGAAATACACTCAAATTAGCAAAGAAATAAGATGGATCCGAGTCTACACAGATGGGTCAGCGCAAAATGCTGTTCGAAATGGAGGAGCGGGAGTGTATATAGAATACCCAAAAAATACTAGGGACACAGCCAGAGTTCCAACAGGAAATAGTTTAGTTTAGTTTAGTCGTTGGATCAACATCACGGCACACGGTTTAACCCATAAGTGCTCCGTTTTCCTCCTAACTCAAACCTGAGTCTGGAGAAACTCAGCTCAGTGCACGAACTCCGTTGCATCGGCGAGGATCCTGAAATACTTTGGGTAGATTTTTAACTCGAAATTTTGCCCGGGCAGCGCCGTTAGGCTACTCTTTGTCGATTTCCAACTGCCAAGAGATTTTTTACGTGCGCAACAATACACACGGGCGTCCGATCTCATTACCCAGAGACCAGGGGAAATTTTATTACTGGACGTCCAGGTGGATTTTTTAAAGTAAATCCCGGTCCTCACCGGGGTCTGAACCCGGGACCTCCAGCACTCGAGGCGGACACCATACCTCGAGACCACTCATCCCCCCCCCCCCCCCCCCTAGGAAAGTACTGCCATAACTATGATGCTGAAATTGAGGCAATCAAGATAGCAATAGAGAAATTACAAAATACCCGCCATGGTAGACAAGCTGTGGTGATATTGACGGATGCAAAATCAGTAATAGAGGCACTCCTGTCTGGGAAATTACCAGTTCTAAGGACACTACTTTCTGAACTTAGTAGTCAGCATAAGGTCACCATACAGTGGATACCATCCCACTGTGGAGTACGCGGAAACGACAGAGCTGATCGATTGGCTAAGGAAAAGGCAAAAGAAGAACAGCTTGATGTGCCCATTCATTACATTCCACCAAAAGAAAAGAATGATCAAATCAGTCAGAAGGCCACTACCCAAGACGACTACCACGTTATGGACAGACCAGAACAGGTAATTATTCTGCGCCTCAGAACAGGACACAATAGATTACGCAACCACATGTATACAAAATTCAAGATTGGTGACTCAGCCATGTGCACATGTGGTTTGGCGTCGCAGATATCAGAGCACATACTCCAGGATTGCCCAAACTACAACATATCCAGGCGAACCTTCTGGCCTAGGGAGACAACAGTGGAAGATAAACTCTATGGACCGCTGAGTGAACTAATAAAGACTGTTAGATTCATACAAGAGACAACATTGCAGTTATAGACATATTTCAAGCGAACGAAAGAAGAAGAAAAAGAAGAAGATGGTCGTGTTTACCAAGCGTCAATATGAACAGGCCAACAGCCAGCTCCTTATTGGGAAACTAACGGTTGGGAACTGTAAGCGAGCAAGGACAACGTATGAATACATTTCTTGTAACAGGTGCAGAAGTGGGTGGGCACACGGGCCGGTCGACTTGCACTGAACACATACGCGCTTAAGTTGGGCTCCAGTAAACAATTATGGTGTCTCTTCCTTTATCAGAATGAAGAACGAAAGCGGAAAGTGGGCTGGGTCAGATTGAAAAGAACACAACCGCAACGTCAAAGTGACGGTTGTGGTTTTAAAATCTTCGTTAGAAATTATAAGCAAACTGAGTTAACTCTTAGTTAACAAATTCAGTGCCAAATAAAAGGAATGTTTGAACCAAATAAACATGGATGGTGGAAAATGAGAAGTAGGAGCGAGTCACAGTTTTGGCCTAAAAGTTGTTAATATGGATGCAGACGCGTTGAATTATAATGCAATGACAACATTTCGGCGATATACCAGCCCATGGCAGATACAGGAAGTCGTTGAAGACGATTAATCCTTCCATGACACTTAATCAGTTAATTAATCAGTTTGTCCTTTAGTAGTTGCTTGCTACGGGTATATGATTGTGATAGCGACATCACATTTTGTAGGCCTGAGAGCAAGGAGGAATAGGTGGCAGTCTGTCCCCACCTTGACAAGCGACGAGTTCAAGCGTCTGACCGTGCTCATAACATTACCAGTGGAATTCGCTATCAACTTAGCTACCCATTGACACTTAGTTTAGGTGCTCAAATACAGCCATTTTCAAGCTCATGCTTGGGAGTTTTTTTCGTTGGTTGTGATTGATTGCTCTAGACCAGTGGTTCTCAACCTGTGGGGAATTCTCCCCCCCCCCCCCCCGGGGGGGGGGTATTTTTAGGGTTTCCGGGGGGGGGGGGGGGGGAATTAAGATTATTTCAAAATCGCGTTAATACAAGAACCGATTACTTGATATTATTTTTCCCTTCATACTTTACGGTTCTGTACGTCTCACCCTTCTAAAATTCATTTTTATAAAGTAAGTAGACCCACAAATCACGTTTTATGTGGACGGCTAGATTTGTTTTAGTATGTGCTATTTAATTTAGCTTCCATTATTACGTATATTGTGTAGGGGGGATTTTTTAGGTAGGAAATACGAAAGGGGGGGGGGGGGGAAGGGGAATGACATTCTGAAAATATGGTGAAGGGAGGCACGGGCCAAAAAAGGGTTGAGAACCACTGCTCTAGACGTACCCTATCATCATATACATCATACAAATGAAGACATAGGGAAGCGTACGTTAAACTCTTACATCACCATACACATCATACGCATGCAGGCCCGGGGAAGCGTCCGTTACTACTCTCACATAACTATATATATCATACACATGCAGGCATGGGGATTTCTCTGTAACTACACTTACTTTAACTTTGGTCCCCTGGGAGCCTCTTCTGCTAGAATCATCTTCATTCCCTTTCCGTGTTCTGGCCATATCAATTCTGTGAGTTATATCGTGTGTCAATCACATCAAGATAAGGCACTATACTGTAACAACTCACAGTGCCGTGTTTCTCTTGGCCTGCAGGGTTATCTAGCGTAGTTAGCGTAGTTGATAGGGAGCAACGTTGATAATGTCATGAGCGCTGTGGTTCGACGCCTGCGCTATTTATCTCGGTAAGTGAAGGAAAGATTGGCCACCTATTCCTCGCTGCATTCAGGCCTAAAAATGTGATGGCCTGTCACATCAAAAACTAATAGCGGAAATTTCTTCGTTCACGATATTAATGTAACCTATTATAAGGTCAGAGGTCAAAGGCTGGACTGCCCCTTAGTGTGTGATGTGTTGGGTCTACGTAAATTCAACGCCACGGTATATTGGGGGGTGGGATGACCTGTTCCCTTCCTCGCTGGCTTGCTTCCTAAAAAAAAATATTCATGGAAAATTCTGGAAATTGCCGGGTGCCAATTTAATGAGGGTTGGTTGATCTCGGAGCGGTAGTGGTCGGACAAAGTAACTCGGTCACTGCTGTGGACTGAACTGGATTGGCTGTATTGGTGTACACACCATCATCATCATCATCATCATCATCATCATCATCATCATCATCATCATCATCATCATGATCATCATGATCATCATCATCATCATCATCATCATCATCATCATCATCATCATCATCATCATCATTTTCATCATCAATGTCACAAGGTTGTTATGATAGAGTGACAGATAGAAGTGGCTGTGGTTGGGTCTAGTTCTATGTCTGTATGAACACTCTTCAGGTATACTGATGAACAGTTATAGGCACTGGATAACACAGTTGTCGCGCACGGAATGTTATTAATGACACAGGTACATGATGGAGAAAAAAAAACATAACAGAACTTCCAGGTGCAGTCTCGATATAGATACATGAACCCACTTAATTGCCTCGGACTCTTTCATGTGTCCAAACTCCCTGAATGTCTGGCTGAGATTTCCTCCTCAGCCCAGACACCGAATAACTGGCTAGTATCCTGAACGGAGCCCAAACACTATGGCCGCCGATAGCATGGCTAAGTCTCCAATACTTAGCCCCAGAATTCCACTCACTGAAAGCCACAAGGCGGAGTTCTTTATAGCTCCGACACAACACAACTTCCAAACTCATAATCTTGGCTGGTATTCCTCACTCAGCCTAACATCCATTGCCTGAAAAAAAACCACCAGGCGGAGTTCTCCCCAACTCTGCGACAACTCCATTGGCCCTTCATTTGCTCAGCCTTCTCTCTTTATCCCCTCTTTGCGGACCTCCCACGAAACACATCATTTAACCCTTGCAACTTTAATCTACATTCTACTAACATTACATTTCTAGGCTTCCTTTGTGTCTTAGTTTGTTGTCACGTTTTCCTCTATGCCTTCGTGACTAAGACTGACATCTTCATGATATACCCTCCATTGTATTTAGGGCCCGCCATTGTTTTTGGCAATCCTGCCTCAACCTTTTCTGACCTAACATCCGCCAATTACTTCTCTGACTCAGTTACCCCTGCTAGTATTAGAAAATTCCTAACTCGTCCGTTCACCCCAGATTTGCATAAACAACGCACGTTACAATCAATAACATCATCATTAACAACAACATCATTTTCATCACTATCATCATCATCTTCATCATCGTCATCATCGTCATTGTCATTCAGTGGCTTGCCCGTTTCAGAACCCCTCCCCCCCTTCTCATAACAATCTTTCTCTATAATTTCTTTGAATGCAATAGTTCTCTTCTTTTTCTTCTTCTCTTCTCATAACAATCTTTCTCTATAATTTCTTTGAATGCAATAGTTCTCTTCTTTTTCTTCTTCTTTTGCCCAGTATTCCCCCCTTAATAGATCGGCTCTCAACCAACCCACTCCAAGTCGTCCTACCTTAAATATCCCATGCGGTTCCATTCAGGTCCTCTGTCTCTGTCTCTGTCTGTCTGTCTGTCTGTCTGTCTGTCTGTCTGTCTGTCTGTCTGTCTGTCTGTCTGTCTGTCTGTCTGTCTGTCTGTCTGTCTGCCTGTCTGTCTGTCTGTCTGTATGATTATACTGTCTACACACTTACTTCCTTACCAATCTACCCAACTACCTGCCTGTCTACGCCCATACCTCTCTGTCTATCTGTGCGCCTGCTTGTCTATTTTTATAATGTATCTGCCTGTTTATTTCCCTTTATCAAACAACACAATCTTTCAAAGCCTGTGTAAATACTTATCGCCCAGTTTTTCTATTTCCGAATAGCTGCTAAAATTCCTCATTCTGAACCACGAAGTAAAATCTGAACTAGTCTACTTGCAGCCAGACTCATCTCTGTGTATATTAAATTTATTATCGCAATTGTGTAGCAGTCTTGCTGAGCGAAGACAGCCAGTCATTCCACTCTTGATCTGCTCCCTCATCTAATTTAGGCGGAACGTGAAGTCAAGATATCCCAACTTTGCAAAACTGGTTTCTGTTAAGACAGTGATACAAAGTCGTATAATGGCATAGTTTACTAGCCCGGTGGGAATAAGTAGGGTTGTGTACATCTTCAGTTGGTTCAGTGTAAACAACTTCTGGTTGAGCCTGCGTGAACGGCTGTGTTGCCTTGCCTTAATTGGCGAAAACAATTTATTTCTGTTTGCAAACTTAGGAAAAGGGATTGGGCCTGTGGGTTGTTTTCTTCTTGCTCGTTGAGTTGAGTTGAGTCAAGAACCGACATGATAGCACTCAGGACATTCCCGTGAATGCTCCGTCCTCATCTTCAACAGCCAGCGAAGAGTGCCAATACTAATGGTATAACTAGCAGTCTGATTATGTGTCCGTCAGGCCTGTCCTCAGAGTCCTGAGTGTCGCCCAGATCCTCTGGTCACTCCCTGCAGCACCATTCTCTCCGGGTCGTCATAATCTGTCTGTTCTTTCGCACCATACATACGATCCCAAAGAACTCCGACCGGTCTGCAGCCTTCGTGTCCATGGTTCTACCGAGTGTTTGTAAAGTCTCACTACACTTTGTATGTAGAACAAAATTGAAAAAATGTCTTTCTTCCGTTGATAACACCATTCTGTTTGAAGTGCAAAGAATTACTCCAACAGACGACAGTCATTCGTTGCATATTGCTTCATGATGGACAATGGAGCACATTATTTGTTACGACATCATGTGCTTCATGTTTCACATTTTTGCCTACATACAAAGTGTAGTGAGACTTTACAAACAATTGGTAATAAAAAAAGTGGCTAGCTTCCGGTCAAGGGTATTCCTATGACGTTTTTAGAGCCGGGAACTTGTGAATTAAACACGTTGAGACGTATTGGGTATGTGGTCGTAGCTCTATATTTTGATAGACCAATCCGCACTCGATGGGTGATGTGGTCTATCTCTCACCACCACCATAATTTACATAACATTTCCTAGTACTTGTTACAGGCTATGTCGACCCGGGACCCCGCATCCATGAAATGAAAAACAATCCCTGTCTCGATCACATGACCATCGCGCTGTCAGGCAAGGGTTCTAATCACCACTCTATCAGGCAAGGGCGCTAATCACCTTGCTATCAGCAGACGTGACGTTACAGTACTGGCCTGGCACACCAAGCAATTCTCTCTCTCTCTCTCTCTCTCTCTCTCTCTCTCTCTCTCTCTCTCTATATATATATATATATATATATATATATATATATATATATATATATATATATATATATATATATATATATATATATATATATATATATTTTCGCATATCCTTTTACAGGACTTAGCTGTCAACAGCAGCATCTTTCAGCTGTATGTTGATCTCTTGGCAAGATTACGCTCAGTAGTTAGCCATTGCTTTCTGAGCGGCCGGCTCAGTTATCCCGCAAGTCACCAGCGGGGGACGAACCGCTCCCAGTTTTCTCCTGCTACGAGACTCTGCGTGATAAACGGGATTACAGAGAAAGTGTTGTAACCCCTCGGCCAGAGAGACCGACTTATATATATATATATATATATATATATATATATATATATATATATATATATATATATATATATATATATATATATATATATATCATGTGCCATGCCGGAAAGCGTGGGCGGTCATGACTCGCCATTTCACTCGATCACCAGTGTCATGGATCAGCTCATTGTTCCTGTCTCGTCCATGCCATGTGGCCAAGCCATCCAGGTATATTCCTCTCGGTCTGTTCCCTTCGATCTTGCCAGTTGTCACTAAGTTCTCCAATCCATTTCTTCTCATAACATGTCCAAAAAATTTTGACTGTCTACGTCTAATTTCTCTAATCAGTTTACGATGTTCATTTGTCTCCTGTAGTACTTGGTCATTGGTTTTTCTGTCTTTCAATGGTATTCTTTGCATTTTCGTCAGAAACCACATTTCTGCAGCCATCAGATGCTTTTCAACTTGACTGCTCATTGTCCAAGTTTCACATCCATACAAAAGAACAGGCTCTATGTATCCCCTCAACACTCTTTTTCTCGTTTCAATTGACATCTTTTTATTGGTCAGAATGTTTTCCATCTTGCTAAAGGCTACTTTCGCCATGGCGATTCTTGTTCTAATCTCTTCAAGGCATCTCCCATCAGATGTTATGACTGTTCCAAGATAATTGTACCGATTCACTTGTTGAAGAATATTTCCATTTACTTGTATATTACATTGTGGCACTTCCTCCTTCCTAGTGACGACCATAACCTGAGTCTTTTTAAAATTTAATTCTAACCCCAGTTGCTCACTGTGTACAACAACCGCATCTACTAATTGTTGCAGGTCCTGCGCATTGTCTGCAATTAATACTGTATCATCTGCATATCTAATGTTATTGATGTTTCGTCCTCCAATGCTGATTCCATTTATATCCTCTACATTTCTGAAAATATTTTCACTGTATAGGGAAAAAAGATCTGGAGACATCACACATCCCTGCCTAACACCTCTCTTAATTGGCTGATACTGTCCCACTTCATTATCAATCCTTATTGCAGCTTGTTGTTTCCAATATATGTTTTTTTATAAGTCTAATGTCTTTCCCATCAATTTGTAGATCTGCAAGCATATCCACCATGTTGACATGTCTAACTCTATCAAAAGCCTTTGTGTAGTCAATAAAGCAAAGATGTTCGCAGCATATACACAACATTTACTGTCCCCTTTCCTTCTACAAACCCACATTGTTCTTCCCCTATTTCAGGGTGTAATCTCTTCCTCATTCCTTGCATGATAATTCGTAGCAAAATCTTTGTGATGTGACTCATTATACTAATTGTTCTATGTTGATCACATTCCAAGGCTCCTGATTTCTTTGGAATTGCAATAAATACAGAGTTACATAATTCAGAAGGTATATCTCCAGTATCATATAATGTGTTCAGCAGTCTGGTGACTTGATCTAATCCATATTCTTCTAAAGCTTTAATCATTTCTGTTGTGATGTTATCTGCTCCGGGGGCCTTGCCAGCTTTCATATGCTTAAGAACATTTCGAACCTCCATCTTCAAAATTGGCGGACCTTCATTAATAAATCTAATCTCGTACTGTTTCTCTCTGTTATCCTCATAAAGGTTTTTCACATAATCTGTCCATATATGTATAATCTGAACTTTTTCTATTATGATTTTTCCATCTTTAGTTTTTAGACAGTGTCAGGATCTTCTATTAGGCTCGTTGGCTAACACATGTGAGACAGTACAGTATAACGTGATTCGACGTAAGACACAGCAACACAAGTTCTATGGATTTATTGCCACATTAAATACATAACGATAATTACAGCAATGTACAACATATAACTCACAACCACATTACAGCTCATAGGTCTGGCGCTCAAGATATCAGTCGTTCAGCTTACAACCACGGAGATTCACACAAACGCCTTGCTCTCGTCACACACGTCCGTTCAGAGTCCTGTCCCAGCTTGGTCTAAGCTATCACGCACACGGCCCACTGCCTCTGGTGGGGTCACGTGGCTTTGCGTGCGTCTGTCGTCAGCCTGACCGCTAGTCGCGTGTCAGGTACCAATCTCGCCAGCCGACAACTCTTGTCCGCCGGGTGCCGTAACGATGTTGCTGCGTAGCTAGGCTCTGACATTCTCCCCGGGTACCTCAATGAAAGATGCCATCTTTCATTCATGATGTATGTATATACTGGGGTAGTGTTAATTTCATGTCAGAGACTACTTTTTCCCAGTGTTATGCATGAAAATACATATAAGGCATAGAAATATATACAAAAAAAATGTAAGTTGCATTGAAATGACAAATGAAGTACAACTTTTAACACAATTCAGGTTTCATCCCCCTGATGCCTGGTTACCTTCATTGCAATAATACCCAGTCAGATCAGTAGCACCAGCTTCACGCATCTACCTCGCAGCTATTTGAAAAAAACGTAATAATATGATTGTTTTGCAACAACCATCTAGCCAGACTGAAATACGGCTTTGTATTCGTCGTATTAAACACTTAAACTCTGCCCTCATTTGGTCAGGAGTTCTTATGTTGGTTTGCAATGTTGGCAGCTCTATGACATGCTTGGTGGACGCCTACCTGCTGTGCTAACCATTTGAGCAACAAAATGTCTATCTATACAATATACATTAATGAATATGTTTCAAATTATGGCCCTTGATGTAATTCACAAATGCAAGGGAAGTAATTTTGACATTTAAGAAATTCCATACATTACAATAATTGTTTAATTTCTTAGCGTCATTGCTTGACGTTCCTTCATATTAACGAGAAAAAGTCGGTAATATGAATACATTAATCAAGATATGATTCTAAGATTACACTAATCAAAATAAATAAGTACCCAATTGGTATATTATATTTTATAGATTCAAAAGGATTTTACAAGTGTCATAAATTTTTGAAATTTTGTATGTCGTCTGCTAATTTTGCTAGACTTTTTAAATTACACCGGAAATACACACGAAACGCAAAATTTGGTTGATGTTACATTTTCTGAACACAAATGATCCGGTTTTATTTCGGAACGGATAGTAAAATGTTCTCACAGTTCGTGTTTGATGTTATAGTTTCACAACGGATTATGATGGAATGTTCTTATTTCCGATGTGTTCACAACTTCTGGATAAAGATCGACTGTTCTTATTTCTGATGTTAAACGTCGAACAATTTGGATTAAATTCGCTGTAGAGGTGGTGTAGGAGTCAATGTTCGGTCCACATTTGCACATGTTAAAATATCACGGTGAAGAAAATCACTCACAAATGTCACAATGGTAAAGTTCGCTTCTGGTAAGTGGTTAAGCGTCTGTGACACTGTTCTTGGTGTATATATACAATTAATATTGTTCTCATTCTAACACATACTACACAATTATACTACACTCATTACATGACGATTAAAATAAGTATATTATACATGTCGGTTTTTAAACCGTATCACAACTTTCATTATAGACCTTACACAGTAGGTGAATGGAAAAAAAATTCACTCATTGGTGGCTGTGTTGGGCTGAGTGTAATATTACACAGTGCACTCAGACATTGCTTACTGGGTCTGTCGGACAACGGGACAAAAGGTCGGCGATTGTATTCATTCTGCCGGGAATATGGCGAACTTCAAAACTGAAATTCTGAAGCTTCAAGGACCAGCGAGCAATCATATTATTTGATGGTACTGTGGAATTGATATACCTTAATGGACTGTTGTCAGTTTCGATGATAAAGTGACGTCCTAGAAGATATCTGGACAGCTTCGTTACACTTTCTACTAAGGCCAATGCCTCTAATTGCGGAATGGACCATGCCCGCTCTCGGGGCCTTAGTTTTCTTGATAGAAAACAAACGGGATGCAGGATGTCGTTGTATTCCTGCAATAGGACTGCACCGATCGCAATGGAGCTAGCATCTGTTCTCAATCTGAAAGGTAAACGAATGTTGGGCAATTTAAGGATGAGATTAGGCGAATTCTTATCAGAAAAGTGTGCCAAAACTTTATCAAATGCATTTCGTAGGCATTCATCGTTTACAACTTTTTCGGGTTTATTCTTGGTTAGTAAGTTAGAAAAAAAACCTCAGTCAGTTCTGAAAAATCAGGAATAAAGTTTCTGTAATAGTTGATAAGTCCCAACAAACTGCGGACTTGTTTCTTATTTGTTGGAAGTGACAGTTTTAGAATTTTGGAGACAATTTTGTTGTCTGTCATGACAAAGCCATTGGATATTCTGTACCCCAAAAATGATATCTCTTGGTAAGCCATGCTCACCTTTGAAGGCTTCACTGTCAGTCAGTGCTGTCTGATACTAGGTAGTAGTAGTAGAACGTCCTGTCCAGGTGTCAATGTTATAGTTCCGTCGTTGTCTGTGTATGGACACAGATGTCGTCAGTATAGTGAATGATATTAAGAATGTCAGATAGGAGGAGTCGTATAGCAGACAAGGCAAGTCTGGAGTTACTGGATCTAAGGATATAAAGTGGGTTCCGGTTAAAATCTTCCAAAAGGATTTTCAAAATTCATGTTGAGATTATTTTGAGTGCTATCTCCAAACTTGCACTCTTACATGTGTGTATACATTCAATAGTTCAAACAATAATAATACACCATGTATAGTTGTGAAATGTAATCGTGCGTGTTTGTATGATCTTTTGCAATTTGTGTATATTTTCCACAATATGTAGGATAATTTGTTGTTGATTTTTGTCAGTAATTTCACCGACTGATGTTTTACATTGTTCAGCAAAGGTATGTGTCTGAGTTGATTTAACATAGAGATTATGAGTGGTAGTAACAAAATTTGGTTCAACAGTAATGACATAAGTAACAAAGTCTGCTGGTTTGTCATGAGTAATATCATCTGTGTTGTGTCATGATGATGTGGAAATATAACTGTTTGTGAAAACATTTGTTTTGTATTTACAATCAGTAGTGCAAGTATAACTATCCACTGTGTGCACTTGGTTATGTGTGTAGTTAACAGAGAGTATAGGAGGTATAATATATACCATGATGATTTGTGATCTTTCATCGCTGTTGTTAACTGTTTGTTTTCTGCACCTTTTTCTTTGTGCTGATACACACCAGTTTCTGTTTCTTTTTGTTCTGAGATGGTAATTACGTTGGTATGGTGTGGTATCTTGGTCTGTTCATCATGTTGTTGTATGATGAGTGGGGTAGTTAAGGTAGTATTTGTTGTGGTGTTAACTTTTTCCTGTGGGTGACTTTTGGACTCTGTGAAGTCTGTCACATTTAATACATTTCCAATTAATAAATCACAACATGGATTGTCTAATAAAGCACAAGTTACTCTGCCTGATAGGAAAGGTGATTTTATATTGGCCCATGCCATGGGATATTTCTCTACTGTCCCTGAAACAGTTTTGCAATAGATGTACTCATCTAGGTAGTCTTTAGGATCAGCTAAGGTCTTTCGAAGACCGATAAGACAGGACCCTGTATCGCGTACACATGTGCATACTGTGTCATTGATGTAACCTTCATGGAATGTTAGTTTTCCTAACGACAGTCTTGAGGTTTTGTTCATTTGCTCACTTTCCTGTTGAGTATTTACCTCTTTACATAAGGAATGAGGTTGAGTGATGTTAACAACATTATTACAATATGGTACATAGTCTGATTTTGAGTCTATTACCAAGTTAGCTTCCTCATTGGTAATAGGGACGGTGTGCCCGCATTTTAAGATACCATTTTCATAGAAGGTATTACAGACAGTACATTTGTTAGCACTAAATACATCACAAGCCTGTGCTGCATGTACAGGATGTTTTTCTGGATTTTCGTCTTCTGACGTTGAGCTATCGAACAAGGCGGCATTGGCTTTGTTGGTCATATGCCTGCCTCTACAATCCATGCGATGGTGACCGTAAGCCTTGCAGAGAAAACATTTACGTGCACTTTTGAACGATTTACGTTCTCTGTCTTGTCTGTTTACCATATTTTGCAAGTATGTTGGGTACCCTGGGTTTTTATCGCACATCTCGTTCAAATAGGTGAGACATTTTACAGTGAACACAATGTCTAACTTTATCAGAGGTAGGCCTGTTTGGTTTTTGCCTACTATAGTTTTTCTCATAGTTGGCTGCTGCTACCCAGTTACTGTCAGTAGCTTCAGTGGCAAAACACTGTTTATTTGCCGTATAATAGGCCGACCCACGTTTTTCCATTTCTTCCACACTTGTGCATTCATTCTCCTGCAAGAACTTAGAAAAAGATGGTGGGATAGAAGAAATAACTTTATCTCGAATAATGAGATCTTCTAATTTATCATAATTTTTGTTAATTTTGGCTGATGACGTCCATTTGCTGAAAATGTCTCGGACTAAACAGAGGTAGTCAGAGAACGTTTGAGTTGATTTTGGACTCAGTTTACTGAATTGTTCTCTGTACCCTGCTTCATCTAACATGAAATGTGCCATTATTTTAGATTTAATGTAATGGTACTCTTTTCTGAGGTCTTTGGGGATGGTTTCAATGACTTTCAGAGGTTCCCCAGATAGACTCCTCATATATAAAATATTCCATTCCGAAAGTGGAACTTGGTAATGTTCCATTAAAGTCTCAAAATTTTGGGTAAAGGCTGCTATGCAGTCACCCGAGGTATAGTTACGAACGATACCTTGGTACTTTTTATACTGGTTTTCTTTTTCCAGTCTTTCAGATTTCTTTGACTCTTTATTCATTGCAGTCTCAGTGTCCAGTTGTTTCATTTTCAACTGTAATTCAAGTTCTTCTCTCTTACTCTGAGCTGCTATTTCTGCTTTCTTAAGTTCACTGTCTATCTCAGCTTGTTTGGCAGCCTTTTCAATCTCTGCCTGTTTTAGAGCTGTTTCCATCTCTGCTTGCTTTGTCTTTGCAGCCATTTCTACTTCGGCTTGCTTTAATGCTGCTTCCATCTCTGCTTGCTTGGCAGCTCTTTCAGCTGCTCTATCTTCGCGTTCACAGTACTCAGCGTATTTCTTCTCACTCCATTGTGTTAATTCATCACCATGTAACTGTAATTTTATCCCCATATCAATGAAATCGAACAATGACGACATGATGGAGAAAATACGTCAATGACAATCAACCACACAAAATATATTATGAATGATTAGTAAGAAAACAACTTACAATTGATTTGACTATACGATGCGTGCCCACTAATGCATACGTAAAGTTAAAGTAAAGAAAAATATACTCAAGTGCCCTTGGATATGGTGAAGAACGGTAGGGCAATCGGGCTAGAAACTGTAGGGTCGTACTTCGGAACCACGAATGACCTCTACGGCAGGGTTATGGATGGTACGCAAAAACCTGCTTTATTTTTGGAGAGAAATAAGTTAGCGTGTGTTTGTTGGTGTGTGCCTGTAAGTCACTAAGTGTTGATTAGGTTTGGATGGCGTAGAGTATAATTGTATGTCGTAAATTTGTAGTCAACAGTGTTTATTTCAACAGAAGTTACACTCTTTCCAAAACTCTTTGCGTTCCACAAACTCAATACACAAAAACAATCTATCTGTATTTGAACACTCAATAACATTGATGACACATCACTTACATCAAGATGACATTCAGTAAGGACAAAGACATCAAGTTTACAAGATGGCGACAAGGTCAAAATGGCGGCAAAATCACAATGTTGACAAGGTCAAACGGTGACAAGTTTAACAAATCACAAATGTTTAACACGTTTACAGGATCAAACAATATGTACTGTACATTTACTAATGATCTTAAACATATTTAGACAATGTAGTAATGGATCACACTGAGACTTTTCCGATCACATGTACATCACTATAACCTTGACAAATTTTACAAGTACAAGAATTATAGTTTTAAATCACAAAGACGAACACCACACGTCTAAATATATTAGGTTCTTAAATAAAGACGAGCAACCCACGTCCACACATGTCAGGATCTTCTATTAGGCTCGTTGGCTAACACATGTGAGACAGTACAGTATAACGTGATTCGACGTAAGACACAGCAACACAAGTTCTATGGATTTATTGCCACATTAAATACATAACGATAATTACAGCAATGTACAACATATAACTCACAACCACATTACAGCTCATAGGTCTGGCGCTCAAGATATCAGTCGTTCAGCTTACAACCACGGAGATTCACACAAACGCCTTGCTCTCGTCACACACGTCCGTTCAGAGTCCTGTCCCAGCTTGGTCTAAGCTATCACGCACACGGCCCACTGCCTCTGGTGGGGTCACGTGGCTTTGCGTGCGTCTGTCGTCAGCCTGACCGCTAGTCGCGTGTCAGGTACCAATCTCGCCAGCCGACAACTCTTGTCCGCCGGGTGCCGTAACGATGTTGCTGCGTAGCTAGGCTCTGACAGACAGCCTGTTTATGTACTTGTTATTTTATTAGTAAGATCCTGAATTCTTCAGTGTACTAATTTGGTATTTTGACTGTTGTGTTGTTTTTCAATTTCTAAGCACTTTTCCTCAAGCCATGCTTCTTTTGTCTCTCCTCCATAATATTCTGACTTGTCTGTGAATTTCTTCATATTTGGCAGAATTATTTTTGCGGAGTCTTCTTGTTTCTATTAGGTATAAAATGTCTTCAGTCATCCATTTCTTACGACCTACCTTCTTTAATTTTGGAATAGTTGTTTCTGCAGCCAGACTGATTGAATTCTTCAACATTTCCCATTGATCATCTACATACTGGAATAGGACTCCTAGATCAGAGAATATATCAAATCTGTTCTGTACTTCTATGTTGAATTTGTTTTGTATTTCCTTGTTATTACTCAATGTACACAAATCATATTTAGTGTTTCCTTTTATATACTTGACTTTCTTCAACTTTATCCTAAATGTTCCTGTAAGTAATCTGTGGTCACTATAACAATCAGCACTGGGAACTGTTTTTGCTATTGTTAACGCGTTTTTAAATCTTCTGCTAATCAGAATGTAGTCAATCTGGTTTCTAATCCTGTTATCAGGACTCCTCCATGTCCATAATCTTCTAGGGTGTTGCTTAAACCATGTGTTTCCTACAATCATTTTCTGTTCTTTTGCCCACTCTACGAGTCTGTATCCTCTTTCATTTCTCTCTACTAAACCATAGTTTCCTACTGTGTATCTATCACCTTGATCATCATACAACAGATCGCAATAAGAATCGGATCACAGGCAACGGTACTTTCCACTATGCCACCACGGTCCATCCTGTGTAACTCCTCCGAAAAAGTGACAGATACTAAACATAAAATGCAGTGTACATACATACCTTACAATGAACAGGTAAACGTAAATCACATGGGAAAATAAAGGAAAATTTAAAAATAATAATAATAAAAATAATAATAATAAAAAAAAATAAATATACTACGACACAACAAACGACGTTTTGATTATACTAATCGTCATCTGGAATAAAACAAATAGATCTTAAGAAAAACATGACATTAGAAACTTTTATAATATTAAAAATACAAATCCTTCATTGTTAGGAAGTCAGCTGTGAAAAGTGCCAAATTAGAAAATGTGGAGCCGAATGTGTGTAAAGTGTTAGATATGAATATATAGAGGGTAGTCAGCGGAGTTATACAGTGGCATCTACAACAGTATTGATGCCCGCTGTTACAGAGCCACACACAGGTTATGATCGTGATCGTATAGCACCACACAAGTCAGTCTTCGCGTTGTTAGAAAGGTATTTTATTGATGAATCATTCTATCTCAGCACATATGATGGAGACTCCCTTCTCGGTGTTGACATCTCTTCTCGCTGGCCCCAAGTGACGTGTGTGTTTACCTAGATACCCTTCTTCATTCGTGCACACACGTTCACTATGGTTTTCCCCCTAGTCAAGGAATGCGCAGCATTCCTTAACTCTTTACTCCTAACCTCAATCTCCCACTGTTACAATACCTCCCCTTCTTCAAAGAGAATTTTTCCTTGAAAAAATCTCAACCCCAACTTTTAATTAGTTAACTTTACATCTCTATTCTACAATAACAACAAATCCATATATTTCCTAAGTCAATTCTCCTATCTCCTCATAGCCAATTGCTAACTAGAGACAATAATATCGAAACTCCCTACAAAACTCGTCATAAAGTTCTCTAGAAAACTTTCTACAAAACTCTCCATAAAATTCCCCACAATACAAAAGTCTCCATAAGCAAACTGCTTTTTAAGTTTAAAATGTCCATCTAAATTATGATTGACAAAACTGAAGATATTCCCCTTATCCTTTATTTCCCCCTTATTCACATTCTCACACTCTCAGTATTCTAGGATAGACAGAAAAAAATAGCTAGATTAGATTTGTGTAGGTGCGCACCTGAAAGTAATAAAAGTAAGGAAAAAGTAAGAAAGTAAGAAGTAATCACCTTTCTCTTCCCATACATTCTCAAAACTTTATCAAAAAATAAAGTTTCAAAATTTATCTTCAGTTTCCGTCAATAATAATTGTTATTATCAAAAAAATATGTTAATCCAAAACTGCTAGCCTTTGTATTATTCAGATCATCAATTTCCCGTTTACCATTCCTTCAACAACAAAAAACTTCCTAACTATTATTATACTGTTAAGTACAGTCTTCTTCTTCCAATATGCAGTTATTTAAATGCCAAATTTCAACCTGGCATTCCCCCCATATTCTCCCATTAAACGCTGTTCAACCCAGCTCCTATTATAAACCTTTTATATACATTGCATACCCCACATGTAATAATAACATACCCCTCCATATACATATAGAATCATTTCACTAACCACTACTTTAATTCATATTCTAACTGAACTTCAAAGTAATAATCATTTTAAACACCCTTAAGGTAACTCAATCAACCCAAAACATCGTAAAAATAACCATCTAAGTTAAGTTATTTTACACATTTCATAAAACACAATTGAAGTCCCAACAATTGAGCAAAACATTTCAATCCCCTCATCATATTTATCCCCCCACATTAATCAATGTACATTATAAATTTCAAGACCATATTCTCAGTACACAATAATAATTTTCCGCTTTAGAAAAACTCCATCAAGTACCTTTGTAAACACAAAAATATCGTGTCCAACTTCTTCTTCTATCTGCTATCTGCAGAACTTTGTATCACTCTTTTCATCTATCAGTTCTCCATTTCTTTAATAACCTCAAATTTTTTTCAATAATTGCTATATCTACATCAATGTCGCTATCCTCTCGAGGAGGGCTATCTTCTTTCATATCAGCTTCTTCATCAGTTTCTGACTTTTCATCCATCTCTTGTTCCCCATCTGTATATCCATTACTAGCAACCGCTAATCTCTTCCTTTCTACATCCAATCTAATTTTTCTGTCTTGCCGTCTCAACAAATTTTCAAATAGTGGCATCTCTTCCTCACTCGAAGAATTCGCTCTAAGTTTCCTTTGCCTCTTAATTTCTTTTTCTTTCTGTCTATCCAACTTTCTTTTTACTGCTTGTCTTGTATTCATAAATGGAGGTTCAATATTTTCCCTAACTGACTCTTCACTCATATAATCGTCATACACGTTATTTTCCTCTGTCATGACTGTTTTTGGTATCGTTTCTTCTTGTTCAGCTGTATTAGATGCTGTTGTTACTTGTTTTCCATTCTCTATAGGCATTGGATAACCCGATTGTCTGACAATCTGTCCACCCGACAATATTTCTTCGGAACAATAATTATTATTATTATTATTCTCTGCATCCCTTTCTTCATTATCCCGCCTTAAGTGTTCTACATGTGAACGTGCAACATGCCCTGAAATTTGATTCTTAATAGTATACGACACTGGACCTTTTTTTTCTAAAATATAGTATCCCGGGACCCAATGAGCATCAAACTTAGAGTTTTTTCTATGTTTTTTATAATATACCCTATCACCTACGTTAAACTCTTGTAAGTGTGCATTTTTATTTGCGTATTTCTTCTGTCTTTCTCTAGCCTTAATTATATTATTTCTTAAACGTACATGTGCTTTATGCATCTCTTGCAACCTTGTTTCTTGAAAATCTTCCCCCAAATATTTTCTCCTAGGTTTTAATAAATTATCAATTGGCAATATCGGTTCTCTTCCATGTACTAAGTAAAATGGTGAGAAACCTGTTCCTTCATTTTCGTGTGTACGTATCGCCGCTAATGCTATCCCCAAATAAAGATCCCAATCCATATCGTGTTCTTCTACATTTTTCGCTAGAATATTGTATAGTGTTCTATGTTGTCTCTCATTTTTAGCGTTAGAAGTTGGTCTGTAATATGAAGTCCTAATGTGTTTTATATTCCAATCTTTTACCAATTTCTCAAACTTTTTATTTACAAACTCTTTCCCATTGTCTGTAAGTATTATTTGTGGACACCCAAACCTTGGTATAAATTCTTGTAAAAGCATATTTATAACTGAATCAGCACTCTTGTCTGGAATTGGATATACTTCTGGCCAAAGACTATATGAATCAACTATATGTAGTAAGTATACATTTCCCGATAATGTTTTTGGATGAGGACCTGAAATATCCAAACTTACTTTCTGCATTGGAAATTGAGGAATATCGGTATCTTGTAAAGGACATTTAATTATCTTCATGTTTCTTAACCTACATTTTTCACATGCTTCAACATATTCATATACGCTTTTGAATAAATTCGGCCAATAATATTTACTGCTAATAGCCTTCACTAACTTATCTCGTCCAAAATGACCATTATTATCGTGGTATGCCTTTAAGACTTCTTGTTCTAAATGTTTTGGAATATATTTTCTTACTCCTTCACCTTTTTCACTGATATAATATAATTGATTGTCTTCTTGTAACTCTACAAACTTTCTTTTAAAACTATTTTCCCCTGTTTCTTTCAATTTCTTTTTTATCTGTACTACTTTCGGATCTAATTCTTGTTCTGTTTTCATATCAAACTGTTCTAAATGTGGGTCTTCTGTTCTAGCTTCCGACTCTTGCTCCGATGGTAAACTCTCAAATTCTTCCCTATTTATTATGGCAGAATCTAATATATTTACTTGCCAGTTTCGATCATCTACCTCTGGTTCAACTTCATCTTCCGTGTTTCCTGATGACTGTGGGTACGGGATTCTAGACAAAAGATCGGCGCACGTATTATGTTTCCCTGACACATATTCAACCTTAGCATTGTACCCTTGTAAATTCAATGCCCACGTTTGTATTTTCCTATTTTGTATTGGTGCTTCTAATATCGACTTTAATGGCATGTGGTCAGTTCTAATAATGAAATTGGCGTTATGTAAGTAGTAATTTAATTTTTGCAGCGCGTAGTGTATAGCATATGCTTCCTTCTCAATAATCGGCCATTTGCGTTGAGTTTTGCTGAGTTTATGCGACAAGAAATAGATTGGTCTTTCATTTTTAACCCCTGGTATTCCAGATTCTTCTCCTTCATATGGTTGAACCAAACATGCTCCTATTGCATTGTCTGAAGCATCTGTGTATAGTATTAGCTGTTTATTCAGGTCTGGATGTGTTAATAATGGTACCACCGTTAAGCTATCTTTTAAAAGTTCAAACGCTTTTTGACACTCATCATCCCACTTAAATCTAGCGTATTTTCCCGTTAAATTCGTAATAGGTATTGCTATCCTAGAAAAGGCTGGTACAAACCGCCGATAATATGCACACGTTCCTATAAAAGCCCTCACTTCCTTAACGTTAGTGGGAGGAGGTAACTCTTTAATAACTTTTATTTTTTCCATGTCTGGTTTAATACCTTCCCTATTTATTATATAGCCTAAATATTTTGTTTCTGTCTTTAAAAACTGGCACTTACTAAGCTTTAATTTAACGTCATGCCTTCTTAATCTGTCAAATACTAGTCTAACATGTTTCAAATGATTCTCTACATCTCCTTTTGTAAAAATCAATACGTCATCAATATATGCTAGGGCAAAACTTTGCATACCATCTAGTACTTCATTTATTAAGAACATATAGTGAGACGGTGCATTTTTGAGACCGAATGGCATACGTAAAAATTTGTACGAACCCATATGAGTACAAAAGGCACTTTTATTTTGCGCGTCTACTGACATCGGAATACACCAAAATCCTGCCCTTGCGTCCAGCGTTGTGAAATATGTAGAACCATTAAGTAGCCCCAAAATATCATCAATTACTGGCAGTGGGTACGCTACATTCTTAGTAATTTTATTTAATGCCCTGTAGTCACAACAGAACCTGTTCGAACCATCAGACTTGGCCACAATTACCACCGGAGATGACCATTCTGATTTTGATCTTGTTATTATGCCTGCTTTCAACATATCTTCTATTGCCTTTTCTACTACTTCTCTATTTCTTAACGGAGTTCTGTATGGTTTTAAACTAATTGGTGGATGATCTCCCGTGTCTATTTCCATCGTAACTGTTTGTGTCTTACCCAATTCTAAATCATTTATCGCAAACACATCTTGATTTTGCTTTATAAGTTGTTCTAACACTTCCTTATTTTCTGGCGAAGTTTTTAATTGTGCTAACAATTCTTTTTCTCTTGTTACTTTGTCTATTGAATGTATTTGTGCTGTATTTCTTCTAAATGGATGGATCAATTCATCCATTCTTACGTTCCCTTTCCTTCTGTATCCGCGTCTATTATTACTTCTTTCATTAGAGGTTTCTGAATAACTTATTCCTACCATATTTACTCTATCTGTTGCCAATATGTCACTAACACTGTCATGTTCTAGCTTAGCTATTACACATCCTCTGTATAATTTAATTTCTCTACCTGTGTTATTAATAACCATTACTGGAAATGTTAAACTTTTATCTAATTCTATTATTCCATCCGGAACTTCTAAACCTGGCTCATCAATTATTTCATTTTTCAATTCTGTGATTCTGACTATGTTTCCTGCTACATAATACGGATTTCTCTTCAGTCTTGCTTGTATCAAATTAACTGACTGTGGTTTTAAATTCATGGTTGTTTTGACTCTAACTAGTGTCGACACATGCATATCTTCTTCTAGATCTACGTAAACATCTTGGAATTTTAATTTATGCAAATCAAATAAAAGTCTCACCCCATTTTTCAATAAAAAATCTCGTCCCAATATCATATTTCTATTTAAATCTTTAACTACATGGAACAAATGCCTAACATTTATCCCTCCTAATTTCAAATTTATTATCGTTTGTCCTAACACTTCTAATTTTTGTCCCGTTACCGAATGAAGATTCTCCTGAATTCTAATTATTTTACAATTTTTTAACATTCGATATAAAAATGCTTCTTTAATCACGCTAACTTGTGCTCCCGAATCAACTAATGTTCTAACTTTATATTTTCCTATCTGTACTATACATGAGCTAGGATCTACCATATTTAATGACAATTGCTTTACCTCGGCTTGTTTTTTATTTCTAAATGTTCTATTATACTCATCCTTTGGGTTTTTAATATATTGATGCCCTTTTTGGATCTTACTATCTTCCCTCCTACTGCCGATCCTATTCAGTAAGCGGGATGCCAATTTCCCTGATTTCCTGATCTTCTAAAATTTCTCTGTATTTCTCCAGAATTCCAATTTGCTGGTCTGCCATTTGCCATTCTATTCTGTATACTCGTCTGAACACCTCTACTATTTTGCGTAATCGATGGGCCACTTCTGTTACCACAAAAGCGAAAAATGTGCCCACGTTGGTGACATCCCCAACAAACCACATTCGAGTTATTTGTGTTACCTTCCATGTTTCTTACAGTATTTCTCACTTGTCCTCTTCTATCTTGATTATATACATTCTCGTTTCTTTGCACCATCTGTATTTCTCCTCGTCTTCCTCTCCATCCATGTCTATACTGTCCTATTTCCATAGGTTCTTCAATTCTATCTTCCGAACTACTACCTAACTCTCGTCCTACCCTTAGCCTAAACCTCCTCCTCAAGCTTTCCTCTTGTATAGCGATATCTACCGCTTGTGACAATCTTGCAGGATTCTCTCTTAATAATTTAAATTTCAATCCATCTGACCTAATCCCATCAACAAAAATCCCCACCAACATCCGTTCCACCTCTTCTGCTCGTACATTCTGTCCTAAGAATGACTCTTCAGCTAAGTTGATTAACCTGTCACTGTATAGCTGAACACTTTCTGTGCTGTTTTGTCTAGTCTGTCGCAATACTGAGAATGCGTGTTGTGGATCAGTAATTTCAGCATATTTTCTTGCGAGATCATCTTTAAATTCTTCCCAGGTTTCACCTCCTGCTGCTTCTAACTTTCTTCTAATATGGTCAGAAACTGGACTTGTACTTGTTCTGTATGCCAAGTTCTTTTTCTCTCCATCTGTAGCATTTACTAAATATGCATGTTTTTCAATGGAAATAATCCATTTCTTAAACTGATTTGCTTGACCACTAAATCTTTCAACATCAGTGCTTATATTCTGTTGTCTTAACACCGCATCCAACCTTGATATTGCCCCGCCAACTCCAGTGAGTACCTGTGAAAAATCTTGGGATTCCATCCTAAAATTTATAATTATCAAGCAATATACAAATATTTCAACAATATTGATTTCAAACCCAGCAACAATACATAATCTGTTAATTACTCTAATATTATCTAATTATCTTAACTAAATCCTCCAATCGAAGATCCTGACGAAGAAATATTCCTGTTTCAACCCTGAATTCTGACACAAGAATTTAAATGACCTCCTGATTCAGAATTACCTACACCACATAAAAAAGGACTCTAATCAAGCTCGTTAAAATGATCAGAACAACGAAGAGCCTCTAGATTTCTTTCCTTACTAATTTAATCGAAGTCGAATTCAGATCTTTCTAATTATTTCCTGACGTTGATCACGCTCGATATCAGGCTCGCAACAAGACTTTGATTACCTGCTCGATTACTGTAGATTTCCTTCAAATAAGGTCACCTTTACGCAAGCGACAATTGCTCACGACTTCAGCAAAAAAAACTCACTTTCCAGCAGCAATCTGTGATTTTCATATATATCAAACGTAATCCAGTCCACAACAATTGGACTTAAAGCTGACGCTATCCAGTCTCTTATTTTCATGTGGAACTCTCGCCATGGTCAGTTTAAAATTACTTTATTCAAACCCCGAGTTGAGACAAGTTTCATTTATGCCTTCTTTTACTTGAAGTGACTGTATAAAGTATTGCAGACCTTGATTTCATAATTATGGAATTTGTACCATAACCTTGAGTTCACCTTCAACAATCCCACGGGTTAAAATCTCATAATTTGTACTGATTTTTGATGCAGAACGGCATTACTTGCATTTTGCGTTGGTCAGTTCTCCAATTAATTTCATAATTATGCAATAACATCAGTCTTTCAAAAAAATAAGTATCAATCAAACCTTTTCTTTAGCGCTGACCTTGAAATTGGTTCTCCTTCTTAATCAGGAATCTAGTGAAAACCCAGAACAGCTACCAACAGTCGGCTTTTATCTGTTGCGTTTCACCATAATTACTTCTCCAGACACGCCAGATGTACTTCTATGGCGGTACTCTCTCTCCGCGACCTCCCATGTTTGATAATTTCACGGCACCAAATCAACCTGTGTTACAGAGCCACACACAGGTTATGATCGTGATCGTATAGCACCACACAAGTCAGTCTTCGCGTTGTTAGAAAGGTATTTTATTGATGAATCATTCTATCTCAGCACATATGATGGAGACTCCCTTCTCGGTGTTGACATCTCTTCTCGCTGGCCCCAAGTGACGTGTGTGTTTACCTAGATACCCTTCTTCATTCGTGCACACACGTTCACTATGGTTTTCCCCCTAGTCAAGGAATGCGCAGCATTCCTTAACTCTTTACTCCTAACCTCAATCTCCCACTGTTACACCGCTGGAGGATCTTATCTCATCTAAAACCAGCTAATTTTTGGGAGTTTATGCAGGGCTACTTTTGTTGTTGGCAATTTTAAACAAATTACACCGTTCTTGTACATCTTCAGCAGGGAGACAACAATTAACAACATAAACAACATCATCATTCAGTGACAGACCTTCACTCCCCTACCCTGCAACACTCTTCGAACTTTCTCTAACCGGCAAGCCAGATGTCCTATCTGTGTTGCAGTCTTATGCAAATTACACTTGAAGTAATGAATCCACGTAAGTTATCATCATCCACTTCTCCACTTCAACGGTACGCCTCACTCCATATTGATCATTTCCAGATTATGCATGTGTTTTTACAAGCCCAAAAACATGTCATCGTCCTCAGTTATATCTATTTAGTAATCAGTCGACTTGAATATTGAGTTTTTATTGGATATATCTATTCCCCCCCCCCCCCCCCCCCCCGTTCAGTGAATTTATAATACCCTCCTGTAGCACTTATATCCAAAGGAGCAAATGTGCTGTAACTGCCGCGCTAGCGAAGTTGATACGGAACTGCGCTAGTAAGGTTATGAGCACTTGGGCGACACTGAATAGTGTCACGTCATGTAATTGTACAATGTCTTTGATGTCGTCAATCGATTTCTTTTCGGGCATCCTCTTTCTCTCTTTTTAGATCTTCTTTGATGTCGCGCGGGTGCTGGTAGCTGATGGTGTTGTATTCCAATGAGATGGCCGAACCATGTGATCTTCTAGTCTTTCTACAAGTATATATGTGGCACAAGGTGTTGGTTTCACTGTCTGTCTGATAACATCCTTTATTACATGGTCTCAGATAGTGTTAAGTTGGCAGCTCTCCTCAAATATCTTGACTCGCAGGTATTGATTTTGCGTCTAGTTGGTTACGCGTCGTAGTACACCTGTGTCTGTAGCGAAGCGCCTTCGCCATTTGGAGGTGACAGGTTCAAATCCCGGTCGGTAACTATGTCAATAGCTTTCAATTTTTATGTTGCCTAGTTCGTCCTCTAGTCTCTGCTTCTTTCTTCTATTTCTGTGAGCGGTAAACAATACATGTGTGTTTATTTTTTTAAAATGTTATTTATTAACTGTCTTCGTGGCCTTTAAGGGTTCTCCAATTGATATTTCTGTGTAATGATTTTGCCAAAGTGTCATTTGGATAATGTCCAAGTTTGAGATTGGTAGCATAGGATTGATGTAAATGTGCTATTTATTATCTGTCGTTTTGCAAACATAGGTATATATGGATATTTCAGTATGGGTTATTGTTGTTATATAAGCGCACTTGCTTTTTCACATCTGATTTCGATGTGATCATGCTTCCTAGATATTTAAATTCTTTAACTTGTTTCCTTAACTTATTATTTACTATTTATCAGTAAATGTACAGGACTAGGAGATATGCTAACCTGTATTACTTCAGTTTTGGCTGTATTTATATGTATATTGCATGCATGTTGAACTCAAGTTATTAATATTATAATTTTATTTAGTCATCATCATCATCATCATCATCGTCATCATCATCATCATCATCATCATCATCATCATCATCATCATCATCATCATCATCATCATCATCATCATCATCATCATCATCATCTTCCACTTCTGCCGTCAAGCGGCGTGGGGAGGAATAATTTGCGCTCCAGCGCCCGGTGAGCGGCACTGGATAGTATCATTCCGTGTGATTGTACAATGTCTTTGATGTCGTCAATCTATTTTCTTCTTGGACGTCCTCTAGGTCTCGTCGCAGATTATCTTTGATGCAAGGCCAGTGATGGTAGTTATTGGTGTTGCATTCTAACGACATGGCCATACCACTTGATCTTCTGTCTTTCAATAAATGTGGCACAAGGTGTTGATCCCACTGTCTGTCTAATAACAGCATTTATTACTCGGTCTCAGATTGTTAAGTTGGCAGCTCTCCTCAGGCATCTCATCTCGCAGGTTTGATTTTGTAAAAGTGTGCTTTGATAAAGTCCAAGTTTGAGATTGGTAGCACAAGGTTGGTGTGAATATGCTGTTTATTATCTGTCGTTTTACGGACATGGGTATATTTGGATGTTTCAGTATGGGTGATGGTTGATATGTAAGTGCACTAGCTTTTTGACATCTGATTTTGATTTCTGTCCAATCTGCCATCTTCTGTGATCATACTTCCAAGATATTTGAATTCTTTAACTTGTTTCAGAGTTGTGATATTTATCTGTATACTTTGTGGGCCCGGCGATCTGCTAACTTGCATTACTTCGGTTTTGGCTGTGTTTATACTCATATTGTATCTGCTGCAGGTTGAACTCAGATTAGTAATATGATTTTGCAGTCTGCCCTCTACGCTGTAAAACAGGCACTGATCGTCTGCAAATAGAAGTTCATTTATTTAGTAACCCCGTAAAAACCTGCTCCGTCGCGAAGAGGTTACGAGCGCAGTAAAGGATATGCAACTAACTTTAACTTAATCCTGTAAAACGTGCAGATTGCATTACCTGGGAATTTGTTTTCTTTCCGGTCCACGACATTCTCAACATTCTTCTGAGAACACTCTCCACACCCGTTAGTTACCACTCCGAATTATTCACCGTGGTAATTTTCTGCCATTCGCACCTATACAGAACAACAGGCCACACAAATTTTTCATTAAGCGCAGGTTTGTACTTGTTATTTTGGTGTTTTTCATTCTGTAAAAGAATCTGTAGATATGGTCATTATTTTCTTTAGTGATCTGTCGATTAGTGAGTCTGCCAGACGTCATTGCGTAGCAATACCCTCTTTGGACAATAGTCACCTTCAAATTAATATTCTATTAACAGGTTTACTAATCTGAGCCTGTGATGGACCCTAATATAACTTCTATCTGAGGTTGTACAGGGTGGGGGTAATCTAATCGAGAGAGTCACTGCGTGGTCGAGATTTAGACAGCGATTGACTGCCGATCCGATGGTTATGGGTTCGACCCGCAGCTGGGCGAGTTCGGATTTTTAAAAATTGACCTGGGCTCCCAGGTCGTTCAAGCCTAAAATGGAACCAGGAAATGACTTGGGAAGTAAATGCGGCCAGAGTGATACTGATTACATCACCCCAGAGTGAAGATTAATCTAAACCATTATTGGTCTAGCACCATATACGCAGTCTGCCCAATGATATAAATGGCTGCTCGCTGGCCCGCTTGAAGAAACGGGTGTTCAGGCCTCTTTAATTGCCATGCCAGTCCGTTAGCGTGTTACCACCGGGCCCTTGTGTATGTACAACGACCCTTTACTTACTACATATAGAGCACAGGGAACTGTAGAGGCGCAGTTTCTAGAACGCTTGCCTGACGTTCCCGTGGTCATGGGTTTGAATTCGCGTCGAGACGGATTTTTAAAATTGATGTGGGCTTCGAGGTCGATCTAGCCTAAACTGTGTACCAGAAGAGGTCGGGGCAAGTCTAGGCGGCCGAAGTGATATCAACCGCATCACTCTCTAGTGCCAACCGGTTTATATAAACGTGGCGCTAGCACCATACCACCAAGACGTCGAGGCACGTAGAGGGTCCTTAGTTATAGATTTACTGCCTACTTTACTTATTGATTTACTTACTTCTTTATTTATTTACTGACCTGTTGATTTACTTACTTCTTTATTTATTTACTGACCTGTTGATTTACTTACTTCTTTATTTATTTACTGACCTGTTGATTTACTTACTTCTTTACTTATTTATTTACTTACTTCTTTGTTTATTTACTTACTTCTTTATTTATTTACTGACCTGTTGATTTACTTACTTCTTTACTTATTTATTTACTTACTTCTTTGTTTATTTACTTACTTCTTTAATTATTTATTTACTTACTTACTTCTTTACTTATTTATTTACTTACTTCTTTACTTATTTATTTACTAACTTATTTATTTACTTACTTATGTATTTATTTATTTACTAACTTATTTATTTACTTACTTCTTTGTTTATTTACTTACTTCTTTAATTATTTATTTACTTACTTACTTCTTTACTTATTTATTTACTTACTTCTTTACTTATTTATTTACTAACTTATCTATTTACTTACTTCTTTGTTTATTTACTTACTTCTTTAATTATTTATTTACTTACTTACTTCTTTACTTATTTATTTACTTACTTCTTTACTTATTTATTTACTAACTTATTTATTTACTTACTTCTTTGTTTATTTACTTACTTCTTTATTTATTTATTTACTTACTTCTTTATTTATTTATTTACTAACTTATTTATTTACTTACTTCTTTATTTATGTATTTACTAACTTATTTATTTACTTACTTACTTCTTTACTTATTTATTTACTAACTTGTTTATTTACTTACTTCTTTACTTATTTATTTACTTACTTCTTTACTTATTTATTTACTTACGTCTTTACTTATTTATTTACTAACTTGTTTATTTACTTACTTCTTTATTTATTTATTTACTTACTTCTTTATTTATTTATTTACTAACTTATTTATTTACTTACTTCTTTATTTATTTATTTACTAACTTATTTATTTACTAACTTATTTATTTACTAACTTATTTATTTACTTACTTCTTTATTTATTATTTACTAACTTATTTATTTACTAACTTATTTATTTACTAACTTATTTATTTACTAACTTATATATTTACTTACGTACTTATTTACTTACTTATTTACGTACTTATTTACTTATTTATTTACTTACTTATTTACTTACGTATTTACTTATTTATTTACTAACTTATTTATTTACTAACTTATTTATTTACTAACTTATTTATTTACTAACTTATTTATTTACTTACTTCTTTATTTATTTATTTACTAACTTATTTATTTACTTACGTACTTATTTACTTACTTATTTACGTACTTATTTACTTATTTATTTACTTACTTATATACTTACGTATTTACCTATTTATTTACTTACTTATTTATTTACTTACTTATTTACTTTTTTATTTATGTAAATATTTACTTACTTATATACTTACTTACTTTCTTATTTATTTTATTACTTATTTATTTAATTATTTATTGATTTATTTACTTGCGTACTTACTTACTTATTTACTTACTTACTTACTTACTTACTTATTTATTTTCTTACTTATTTACTTATTTATTTATTTACTTATATAGTTAATTATTCATTTAATTACTTATATTTTTACAGACATAAAAAAGAATACTAGAATTTGTGCTTTCTTGTTAATTACCACGCATTCGGACTTGTTAACGTTTCATAATAGAATCTTCTTCTACTCCCCCCCCCCCCCCCCCCCCCCCCCCCCCCCACACACACACACACACACACACACCACACCACACCACAACACAACCACCTTCGCACTTTGCACAAGCTTTTGATTCTGAAGCATTGATCAAGCCATCACTGAAACTGGTATGCAACACACCAAAAGTTAATGGAATATCCAGCCCTGCATTTCAGATCATCCTTACAGGAGTGTGCCAGAAGAGCTGTCAAAATTAGACCGACATTCCATGTCGTTCCTTTGATTGCGCCGTCGTTAGTAGTTCTATAATGTTACTGTTACTTTCTGTACCGCTTGGATGTGGCAAGCAACTAACTGATGTACGTTATTTACTGCTTTATATTATTTATAAATACATAAACAGACGCTCACGTGTTCATAAGATATACATTAGCAGAGTGGTAGTTTTATAAATGATCGGCCTAATTTGCTCAAGTGATAAAGATTAAAAGGTGAGATATCATAAGCGAGAAAAAAAAAAACAACTTGTGTAGGGACATGAAAAGGGGCGATGAGGCTGAGGTCTTATAATTTACAGCGTAACATTTCTGTTTACTTAAAACATGGCAAATGTCCTAAATTTTACGAGAACTAGTAACACGGGAAACAAGTTAACGTAAAATTTCTGAGAACTTGCATTTTTCGCGTGGTAACACACAAATGTGAGTCATTGACCTTTCCCAATTACTAAGAATTAGAACTGCGGCTTTACAGAAAAGTTCCCAGAATATCGTGAGCCGAGAATAAGAAAAATACTGAAGTGATATTATTAGACAGATAGTGGGATCAACACCCATGCCACATATATTGAACAACAAACAGTCAAATAGTTCGACAAACTCGTTAGAAAACAACACCATGAACTACCAGTACTGGCGCCACACCAAAGAAGATATGCTATGAGAGCAAGGGTCGCCTGAGAAGAAAACGGATTGACGATATCAAAGACATTGTACAGTCGCACGGAATGACTCTATCCAGTGCCACGCATAAGATGCTGGAATGTTAACTATTCCTCCCCACGACGTTTGACGGCAAAAGTGAAAGATGATGGTGATGATGATTGACATTCTGCAAGATGTGAACTGTACGAACGAACGAACGGATGAACTTCATGCTCAAAGAGTTAGAAGAAAGCTGTGGCAAAGGGGTTACGAATGCAATTCTCAATCCCTCATACCGCGTTCAGAATACATCTGCGGGCCATTTGGAAATAGTTCGACTAGCGTTGGTTTCCATACAATGGTATGCGTGCCAGTCGTTCACACATCGATGGCAAACTACTGAACGTAAACTTGCCCAGGAATCACAACCAGCCAAAAAATCCTGGGGTTGACTGCTTTGTTCTGTAAAAGGATATGCAAGTAACTTTTCTAGAAGAAATGTGGCTCTTAAATAGCGTCATGTCTCATTGGCACCTTGCCGTCTTGACAGACGATAGTTTGTGCTTTAAAAAGGCATAATAACTTTTACCTATGGCAGTAGCGAATGTGACTGATAAGGCCAATTCGCGCTGTAAATGTCCGTTCACAGTGGGTGCATGTGAATACGTAATAGTTGCCTCTCGCTTTGATTCCGAGACCGCTTAAGACCAGGGATGGAGTTATTGCCTCTCCATAGCACAAAGCCTGGGCTAAAATATAGAGATCATGTGTTGCCCATGCAGCATGATCCCTCTCTCGGCCTGCCTAGTTCACTCCAGAGAAAAGGTAACACCTCTACATCTGGAACAAGACAAGCTGCAGAAGCTGCCGGATCAGCAAAGCAATGCTCTAACTCATCCTATTTCCTCAAGTATTATGCCATGGATTGATTAGCGACAAGGAACATGAATTGGCTCATTGAAGAAAAGCGGTGTAAAAATGGCTTTAGGACTCACTGGCGAACATGGAATGAAGTACAACGCTCAGGAAACGATAAATCCGTTTTATTTTCCGGAGTCAAGAGAACATATATTAGGTGGTGACTAATTAGCGTCTCGTGATACCGAGGGGCAACTAATTATCTAATGCACGAACCTCAAATGTCGTCCGGCATCTTTCCTAACCGCCGTTGAATAACCTTCTATTCCCCTCTGTTCCTTCAGGTCGTCCTTGTAGTCATCTATCTACCGAATCTCTGGCTGTCTAGAGCTTGTCCGCTGTTCATAGATCCATGGCGTTCTCCAGATATGTTGCTAGCTGTCTTTAGTTTGGAATAAGCCCCCTGCTAGCCTGCCGACGATCCACTAGCCACATCGAATTGCTCTCTCGATCGAAATACACGTCCGTTCACTTCGCTTCTCGCACAACGTATCCTTTATTGTCATGCTGTCCTTTGCGTGACGCATTTTCGTCTCTCATGGTTTCGGTGCACTGTTCTGTTCCCTTCGGGATTTTCCTTCCAATCCCTGTCTAGTGTGCATTAGGGCACTTACTATGTGGCACCAGGGTAAGGCTTGTACCCTCCTTATTGCGCTCTTCCGCCCGAAGCCGTTGGCACAATGTGGGGTGTCGGGTTTGGTAAGCGCCGCCCAACGTTCGGCGCTAACAGAAAGCAGGTAGTACCGTCTACTGTTATACGGTAGCTCAGTCATATCTGACTAAGACCTGACACAGCGTCATGTCTAGAAAACAGAAATCCATAGGTCGTATTTATCGTCACAGTAGCTGGGACATAACAGTGACAGAAGGTGTGGTTCATGGGAGAAGAGGCTGGGTCCATTTAGAATCCTGGGTCAATTAAACAAATATCTTCATCTCGATGCAGATTCAGACATATTACCCACCGTGGCGGCAGGCAGGCAGGCAGGCAGGCAGGCAGGCAGGCAGGCTGGCGGCTGCACTACTTCGGCTTCCTGCTTGTAAAAATACTGAAATGAAATAGGATCCACGTCTGTTACATAATGTTAACTTGTAAAGTATCAACTGTCTGCGGCTTGGGGGTAGAGAGCACAGTTTCACAATCCGGACATACCGGTTTCAACGTCAGCAGCATACGATTTTGAAGCAGGCCGCTTTGCGTTGATTTTCACAATGGTATGAAAGACAGTAATTCCTAAAAAAAAATGGTGAACTAGAGAATGTAGAATTTGAGTAGAACATCACAAACAGGCAATGCATGCTGAGGTTGATTGCGACTTCCTGTTAAGGACATGCAAGTAACTTTTAACAGATTCAATGCGGAAGGGTAATATATCGCTACATGTGATCTTTCATTTGGACAGAAGGACGATATATCGCCACACCAGGGCCATCGTGTTATTTGTTTTGTTCCGTTGTATCTTCCGCAATTTCAATGCCCAGTGAATGGACATTTTACATTATAATACTTCTTTACTTGAAATTTGCCAAGAGATCATAACAGCAAAAGATGTTGTTGACTGCAATGTCCTGTAAAGGAATCGCAACTAACTTTTTAACTTGATTGTGTACCATGTTTGATTCAAAGCTACTTTTTGTGTTGACCTGAATCAGTTAAGTGTCAAGTCATCAAAATCCAGCCACTTTAATTGGAGTCTGGCCATTTGAGGAGTACACCAAGAGTTAAACTGTACCTGTGTGTGATCGCATCACCGCGAACATATATCATGATATACCAGCTTGTACCTGACAAGACATCGGCTCGAGCGCACCATGAACAGCTGGTAAAATTCGCACACAAATATGGCCCAACACCTGGTTTTTGGAATCCTAGTTTTTGCACACACGCAAAATTAATGTGTTACTACACAGGCAGAATTAACGTGTTAGCACGCACACAGAATTAGCGTGTTTGTAGACGTTACAAGTTGCCTAATCTAATCTCCTTATTTTAGTTGTTAGCACACTCGATGTCCTGTTGTTTATAAGCAGTGTAGGTAAAGACATAATGACATGTTTAGCTAACCGGTGGAGAATTTACTCGATCCTAGAAAAATACTGCTGATGAATTATGGAGGAAATTGTAGAAAAGGCGCTATTCACAAGCGCTGGAACTTCAATTACTCCTCACGACGCCTAACGGCATAAGTAGACACCAACAACAACAACAACAACAACAACAACAACAACAACTGAAATGTATGGGAGTTGCGGCAGCGGAGTTGCTAGTTCACTGGCCTGCCGCCCCTGTAATCACGAGTTCCAGCTAGATCGAGGCGGATTTATCAAACTTAACTTGGGCTCCTACTTCGATTAAACCTAAAATAGGTAGCAGCAATATTTCCTGGGCAGTAAAGACGACCACAATGATATTCATTACACCACCCATCGGTTGTCAATTTGATGGTTAACAATATGGGACCAGCGCCATAGGCCTAAAGGCCTGTAAGAAGCTTTTTTAAAAATGTAACTTACATTCGCTTTGTCAGTCTAGATAGCGCAATTGCTAGCAGGCTCGCTTACCTGCCCGGTGGTCATGGTTCGAATCCGTATTTGCATCAGAGCGGATGTTTAGAAATGATCCGGGGTTGCAGATTGGCCCAGTCTAACCTGGGTACCAGAACATGACTTGAGGATTAAAGGCAGTCGTTGTGATACTGACCACATCATCCCTTCTTCTTCTTCTTCTTCTTCTTCTTCTTCTTCTTCTTCTTCTTCTTCTTCTTCTTCTTCTTCTTCTTCTTTCTTTCTTTCTTTCTTTCTTTCTTCTTCTTCTTCTTCTTCTTCTTCTTCTTCTTCTTCTTCTTCTTCTTCTTCTTCTTCTTCTTCTTCTTCTTCTTCTTCTTCTTCTTCTTCTTCTTCTTCTTCTTCTTCTTCTTCTTCTTCTTCTCTGATCACCTTTGATATTCGTCGTGCATAGCATCCATTGTAGTGCGTAGATGCTCGCTTTCTAGTCCGGTGCTACTGGGAACTGCCTGCAGACATTTTTTTATCGGGCTTTGTTGCCCCATCTCCTGCGATTGGCAAGTAGTATACAATGTGCAAATCGGTTATGATTTGCCGGAGCCTCCGGCAATTGACCTTGACCTCGGCTGATTTTCACTCCCCCTCGGTCATATAGTTGTGTGGTGTAAGGGGTGATATCTAGGTCATATCTAAGGGCGATAATTCTAAGATTTTATGTTTCTAAGGGCAGATAACTATTGAGTGGGTGTAAAAAAAATTTAATTAATTATTAAAAAATAAAATAAAATAAAAAATAAAAATAAATAACGACGGGGTGCGGGGTGGTGGCGAGGGGGTGGGCGCGTGGGGTGAGACTAGGCGGTTCGGGCTTAAACACTATCAGGTATATAATAATTTTTATTAAAGCATGTATAAACAATACAATGCATATTAAATAAGTAGCGGCATAGTGGAAAATTCTGGAACGTAGTACCGGGGAGTTATACGTCGGCAAGTGTGGGAAAATCTCCGGCGGGTGTGATGGTGGTCGGTTCATAACAGACGTGGAGGGGGTGCATACGGAAAAGTCATTAAGTAAAGGGTTGTAAAAACGTGGGTGAGTGGTGTGTTAAAATATTTTGAACTGTTAGCGCATTGGTGGTGTACAATAGTACGAATAGAAGGAATAGGTGTGGTGGGGATAGTAGTGGGTATGGGCTAGTGAAATTAGTTGATAAGGGTGGTTATTAGTGCTATGTAGATGTTCATAGTAGCTTATTCACTATCATAACACGTGTTACAAATGAAACCTTGAAAGCTAAAGATCGCTGATTGTAATGGATATAGTGTAGTATCATTCGGTGGTAAGGGGTGGGTACCAGGTATTAGCGGTCAACAGATGGTCAAGCAGTGGTCAAGTGGTGGTCAAGTGAGGAAATTTTAGGGAAAAGTGGTTATAATGATAGGGTGATGCTTAAAGGGTGGTAAATTAGTGGTCAAGCAATGGTCAAGCAGTGGTCAAGTAAGGAAAATTTTAGGGAAAAGTGGTTATAATGATATGGTGATGATTAAAGGGTGGTAAATTAGTGGTCAAGTAGTGGTAAACCAATGGTCAAGTAGTGGTCAAGTGAGGAAATTTTAGGGAAAAGTGGTTATAATGATATGGTGATGATTAAAGGGTGGTAAATTAGTGGTCAAGTAGTGGTCAGCCAATGGTCAAGTAGTGGTCAAGTGGTCGAGTGACCACTTAAATTGTAGATGACGATGTTCCTAAGATTATGGTAGTGGTTAAAGTGATCGATGACATGGTCAAGTAGCGGTCAACCAGTGGTCAAGTGGTCGAATGAACACTTAAAAGGTAGAGAAAAGTACGTATATTGAAACGGTGATGGTAAAATGGTCGACAACGTGGTCAAGCAGTGGTCAAGTAGTGCTCAACCAGTGGTCAACCGCTCAAGTGAGAAAATTGTAGGGTATGGTACGTGTAGTGAAACAGAGATGAATAAATTAAGTAGTGACGTTGTCAAGTAGTGATCAAGTAGCGGGCAAGTACTGGTCAAATGGTCGAGTGACCACTTAAATTGTAAGGGAAAGTACGTGTAGTGAACCTGTGTTGGTTAAAGTGATCGATGACGTGCTCAAGTAGTGGCCAAGTAGTGGTAAATGGTCGAATGACTACTTAAATTGTCGGTGAAAGTAGGTATGGTGACATGGTGATGATCAAGAGTTGGTCAAGTGGTGCTCAAATAGTGGTCAAGTAGTGGTCAAGTAGTCGAATGACCACTTAAATTATAGGGTATGGTACGTGTAGTGAAACGGTGATGGTAAAATAAGTAAGGACATAGTCAAATAGTGGTCAAGTACTGGTGAAGTAGTGATCAAGTGGTCGAAGGATCACTTAAATTGTAGGGTATGGTATGTGTAGTGACATGATGATGGTTAAAGTGATCGATGAAATGATCAAGACGTTATGCCGACTGCTAAGTTCAGAAAGTAATGTCCTTACTAGCGGCAATTTCCCTGACAGGATCGCCTCGAGCACTGATTTTGTATTGATCAATAGCACCTAGTGGTACAGTCAACACACATGGACAATAGTTACATCTGGTCAAAGATGGCGTCGCACCCTATCACACATGTGTAATTGCTACAACCAAACTACGTCTCATTCACTAAAACTGGTCAAATATGGTGTCACATCCGGTCACAGGGGTAATGGGACATCTGAGACACGTGGTTAAGAGGGAAACTATAGAAAAAGGGTGTCCTATCGGTTGTCGAGTCAGGGAACCTAACGTATGATGATCACTGTGTATAGGAGTGAATACACTGCATCATCAACACTGCATCATCACCACTGCATCCGAAGGGTAAAATGGTCACCCCCTTCTCTCTCTCTTTTCTATAACCGTGTAGTCCTAGTGTTATCCGGTTACACCAAAGGACACCCGAGCATCAACACAACAAACTGCCCCGATTCAACCTTAGGCAATGCACGTAACATGACAGGTCACATGTCCGCCGTCATAATCAGCGACGTTATCACGTATCAAATTAGATAGCCACACTTTCATTTCCTTTCTATGTGTCCATAGTGTCTTTACATCTTTCTCCAGAAAACCATTTCCAAGACCAATATATGTTATTTGTCAGTGTACCTGCTCAGTGCCACACTTCACAACCAGACAAAAATACACGTTCTATGTACCACTTCAACCGTCAAATAAGAAAATATGTTAGACAAAATATTAAAATTATTGGTCAAATACAGAAATATATCACCCAAACTTATAAAAAGTAGGAACATATGTTAACCAAATGGAAAATATCTTAGCCAAATAGGAAAATTTGTTAGCCAAATAGAAAAAAATATTGACCACGTAACGATATAGCTTGTCCACACTTATGAAAAGTAGGGAAATTTGTTAGTCAAATGAGAAAAAAGATTGACCAAGTAACGAAATACCCAAACCAAACTTATGAAAAGTACGAAACTTTGTTAAGCAAGTATGAAAATGTATCGACCAAACAGTGAAATATATCACCCAAACTTATAAAAAGTAGGAACATATGTTAACCAAAAGGAAAATACCTTGGCCAAATATGAAAATTTGTTAGCCAAAGGAGAAAAAAGATTGACCAAGTAACGAAATTCCCCAACCAAACTTATGAAAAGTACGAAGCTTTGTTAAGCAAGTATGAAAAGGTATCGTCCAAACAGAGAAATATATCACCTAAACTTATAAAAAGTAGGAACATATGTTAACCAAATGGAAAATATCTTGGCCAAATAGGAAAATTTGTTACCCAGATGGGGAAAATATTGTCCAAGTAACGAAATATCCCCCAACAAACTTAGGAAAAGTACGAAACTTTGTTAAGCAAGTATGAAAAGGTATCGACCAAGTAGAGATATATATCACCCAAACTTATAAAAAGTAGGAACATATGTTAACCACAGAGAAAATAACTTGGCCAAATAGGAAAATTTGTTAGCCAAATGGGGAAAATATTGTCCAAGTGACGAAATACCCCCCAACAAACTTAGGAAAAGTACGAAACTTTGTTAAGCAAGTATGAAAAGGTATCGACCAAACAGAGAAATATATCACCTAAACTTATAAAAAGTAAGAACATATGTTAACCAAATGGAAAATATCTTGGCCAAATAGGAAAATTTGTTAGCCAAAATGGGGAAAATATTGTCCAAGTAACGAAATATCCCCCAACAAACTTGGGAAAAGTACGAAACTTTGTTAAGCAAGTATGAAAAGGTATCGACCAAACAGAGAAATATATCACCCAAATTTATAAAAAGTAGGAACATATGTTAACCAAATGGAAAATATCTTGGCCAAATAGGAAAATTTGTTAGCCAAATAGAAAAAATATTGACCACGTAACGATATATCTTGTTCACACTTATGAAAAGTAGGAAAATTTGTTAGCCAAATGTGGAAAATATTGTCCAAGTAACGAAATATTCCCCAACAAACTTAGGAAAAGTACGAAACTTTGTTAAGCAAGTATGAAAAGGTATCGAACAAACAGAGAAATATATCACCTAAACTTATAAAAAGTAAGAACATATGTTAACCAAACGGAAAATATCTTGGCCAAATAGGAAAATTTGTTAGCCAAATGGAGAAAATATTGTCCAAGTAACGAAATATCCCCCAACAAACTTAGGAAAAGTACGAAACTTTGTTAAGCAAGTATGAAAAGGTATCGACCAAATAGAGAAATATATCACCCAAACTTATAAAAAGTAGGAACATATGTTAACCAAATGGAAAATATCTTGGCCAAATAGGAAATATTGTTAGCCAAATAGAAAAAATATTGACCACGTAACGATATATCTTGTCCACACTTATGAAAAGTAGGGAAATTTGTTAGTCAAATCAGGAAAATATTGTCCAAGTAACGAAATACCCCCCAAAAAACTTAGGAAAAGTACGAAACTTTGTTAAGCAAGTATGAAAAGGTATCGGCCAAACAGAGAAATATATCACCCAAACTTATAAAAAGTAGGAACATATGTTAACCAAATGGAAAATATCTTGGCCAAATAGGAAAATTTGTTAGCCAAATAGAAAAAATATTGACCACGTAACGATATATCTTGTCCACACTTATGAAAAGTAGCGACATTTGTTAGTCAAATGGGGAAAATATTGACCACGTAACGAAATACCCCCAACAAACTTAGGAAAAGTACGAAACTTTGTTAAGCAAGTATGAAAAGGTATCGGCCAAACAGAGAAATATAACACCCAAACTTATGAAAAGTAGGAAACTTTGTTAGCCAAAGTGAAAAAACCTAGGTCAAGTAAGAAAATTCTGATAGCCAAATGTGAAAAGTGTCGGCCAAATACAGAAATTGCTCAACCAAACTTATAAAACGTAGGAAAATTGTTATTCAAACGGGAAAGCTATTGAACAACTAGGAAAATGTAATAGTCAAAGAAGAATAATATTGAACAAGTAATGAAATATATCATTCAAACTTATGAAAAGTAGGAAGCCTTGATAACCAAATGTGAAAAATATCACTCAAAGAGAGAAATAGCTCGCCCCAACGTATAAAAAGTAGGAAAATTGTCGGCCAAAGGGGAAAAAGTTAGACCAAATACAGAAATATCTCGACCAAACTTATAAAAATCTAGGAAAAAATAGTACCCAACACAACTAAAAGGCTGACTAAAGTTATAAATCCAAACTTATAAAAATAACCAAATAGGAAAACATATTGACCAAGTACAGACATATATCAATCAAACTTATAAACTTGTCGTCCAAAGTGATAAAAAACAAAGAAAGGCTGTCAGCCAGTCTAAGAAATAGGTATGGAAAAGTAAGTCGACCAAGCTCAGAAAAAAAGGGAAAAAAAAGGAAATAAAAATATAACTTCTGTAGTCTTGGTCGACAGCCTTTCTTTGTTTTTTATCACTTTGGACGACAAGTTTATAAGTTTGATTGATATATGTCTGTACTTGGTCAATATGTTTTCCTATTTGGTTATTTTTATAAGTTTGGATTTATAACTTTAGTCAGCCTTTTAGTTGTGTTGGGTACTATTTTTTCCTAGATTTTTATAAGTTTGGTCGAGATATTTCTGTATTTGGTCTAACTTTTTCCCCTTTGGCCGACAATTTTCCTACTTTTTATACGTTGGGGCGAGCTATTTCTCTCTTTGAGTGATATTTTTCACATTTGGTTATCAAGGCTTCCTACTTTTCATAAGTTTGAATGATATATTTCATTACTTGTTCAATATTATTCTTCTTTGACTATTACATTTTCCTAGTTGTTCAATAGCTTTCCCGTTTGAATAACAATTTTCCTACGTTTTATAAGTTTGGTTGAGCAATTTCTGTATTTGGCCGACACTTTTCACATTTGGCTATCAGAATTTTCTTACTTGACCTAGGTTTTTTCACTTTGGCTAACAAAATTTCCTACTTTTCATAAGTTTGGGTGTTATATTTCTCTGTTTGGCCGATACCTTTTCATACTTGCTTAACAAAGTTTCGTACTTTTCCTAAGTTTGTTGGGGGGTATTTCGTTACGTGGTCAATATTTTCCCCATTTGACTAACAAATGTCCCTACTTTTCATAAGTGTGGACAAGATATATCGTTACGTGGTCAATATTTTTTCTATTTGGCTAACAAATTTTCCTATTTGGCCAAGATATTTTCCATTTGGTTAACATATGTTCCTACTTTTTATAAGTTTGGGTGATATATTTCTCTGTTTGGTCGATACCTTTTCATACTTGCTTAACAAAGTTTCGTACTTTTCCTAAGTTTGTTGGGGGATATTTCGTTACTTGGACAATATTTTCCCCATTTGGCTAACAAATTTTCCTATTTGGCCAAGATATTTTCCGTTTGGTTAACATATGTTCCTTACTTTTTATAAGTTTAGGGTGATATATTTCTCTGTTTGGTCGATACCTTTTCATACTTGCTTAACAAAGTTTCGTACTTTTCCTAAGTTTGTTGGGGGATATTTCGTTACTTGGACAATATTTTTCCCATTTGGCTAACAAATTTCCTACTTTTCATAAGTGTGGACAAGATATATCGTTACGTGGTCAATATTTTTTCTATTTGGCTAACAAATTTTCCTATTTGGCCAAGATATTTTCCATTTGGTTAACATATGTTCCTACTTTTTATAAGTTTGGGTGATATATTTCTCTGTTTGGTCGATACCTTTTCATACTTGCTTAACAAAGTTTCGTACTTTTCCTAAGTTTGTTGGGGGATATTTCGTTACTTGGACAATATTTTCCCCATTTGGCTAACAAATTTTCCTATTTGGCCAAGATATTTTCCATTTGGTTAACATATGTTCTTACTTTTTATAAGTTTAGGTGATATATTTCTCTGTTTGGTCGATACCTTTTCATACTTGCTTAACAAAGTTTCGTACTTTTCCTAAGTTTGTTGGGGGGTATTTCGTCACTTGGACAATATTTTCCCCATTTGGCTAACAAATTTTCCTATTTGGCCAAGTTATTTTCTCTGTGGTTAACATATGTTCCTACTTTTTATAAGTTTGGGTGATATATTCTCTACTTGGTCGATACCTTTTCATACTTGCTTAACAAAGTTTCGTACTTTTCCTAAGTTTGTTGGGGGATATTTCGTTACTTGGACAATATTTTCCCCATCTGGGTAACAAATTTTCCTATTTGGCCAAGATATTTTCCATTTGGTTAACATATGTTCCTACTTTTTATAAGTTTAGGTGATATATTTCTCTGTTTGGACGATACCTTTTCATACTTGCTTAACAAAGTTTCGTACTTTTCATAAGTTTGGTTTGGGTATTTCGTTACTTGGTCAATCTTTTTTCTCATTTGACTAACAAATTTCCCTACTTTTCATAAGTGTGGACAAGATATATCGTTACGTGGTCAATATTTTTTCTATTTGGCTAACAAATTTTCCTATTTGGCTAAGATATTTTCCATTTGGTTAACATATGTTCCTACTTTTTATAAGTTTGGGTGATATATTTCTGTATTTGACCAATAATTTTAATATTTTGTCTAACATATTTTCTTATTTGACGGTTGAAGTGGTACATAGAACGTGTATTTTTGTCTGGTTGTGAAGTGTGGCACTGAGCAGGTACACTGACAAATAACATATATTGGTCTTGGAAATGGTTTTCTGGAGAAAGATGTAAAGACACTATGGACACATAGAAAGGAAATGAAAGTGTGGCTATCTAATTTGATACGTGATAACGTCGCTGATTATGACGGCGGACATGTGACCTGTCATGTTACGTGCATTGCCTAAGGTTGAATCGGGGCAGTTTGTTGTGTTGATGCTCGGGTGTCCTTTGGTGTAACCGGATAACACTAGGACTACACGGTTATAGAAAAGAGAGAGAGAAGGGGGTGACCATTTTACCCTTCGAATGCAGTGGTGATGATGCCGTGTTGATGATGCAGTGTATTCACTCCTATACACAGTGATCATCATACGTTAGGTTCCCTGACTCGACAACCGATAGGACACCCTTTTTCTATAGTTTCCCTCTTAACCACGTGTCTCAGATGTCCCATTACCCCTGTGACCGGATGTGACACCATATTTGACCAGTTTTAGTGAATGAGACGTAGTTTGGTTGTAGCAATTACCCATGTGTGATAGGGTGCGACGCCATCTTTGACCAGATGTAACTATTGTCCATGTGTGTTGACTGTACCACTAGGTGCTATTGATCAATACAAAATCAGTGCTCGAGGCGATCCTGTCAGGGAAATTGCCTCTAGTAAGGACATTACTTTCTGAACTTAGCAGTCGGCATAACGTCTTGATCATTTCATCGATCACTTTAACCATCATCATGTCACTACACATACCATACCCTACAATTTAAGTGATCCTTCGACCACTTGATCACTACTTCACCAGTACTTGACCACTATTTGACTATGTCCTTACTTATTTTACCATCACCGTTTCACTACACGTACCATACCCTATAATTTAAGTGGTCATTCGACTACTTGACCACTACTTGACCACTATTTGAGCACCACTTGACCAACTCTTGATCATCACCATGTCACCATACCTACTTTCACCGACAATTTAAGTAGTCATTCGACCATTTACCACTACTTGGCCACTACTTGAGCACGTCATCGATCACTTTAACCAACACAGGTTCACTACACGTACTTTCCCTTACAATTTAAGTGGTCACTCGACCATTTGACCAGTACTTGCCCGCTACTTGATCACTACTTGACAACGTCACTACTTAATTTATTCATCTCTGTTTCACTACACGTACCATACCCTACAATTTTCTCACTTGAGCGGTTGACCACTGGTTGAGCACTACTTGACCACTGCTTGACCACGTTGTCGACCATTTTACCATCACCGTTTCAATATACGTACTTTTCTCTACCTTTTAAGTGTTCATTCGACCACTTGACCACTGGTTGACCGCTACTTGACCATGTCATCGATCACTTTAACCACTACCATAATCTTAGGGACATCGTCATCTACAATTTAAGTGGTCACTCGACCACTTGACCACTACTTGACCATTGGCTGACCACTACTTGACCACTAATTTACCACCCTTTAATCATCACCATATCATTATAACCACTTTTCCCTAAAATTTCCTCACTTGACCACTACTTGACCATTGGTTGACCACTACTTGACCACTAATTTACCACCCTTTAATCATCACCATATCATTATAACCACTTTTCCCTAAAATTTTCCTTACTTGACCACCACTTGACCACTGCTTGACCACTAATTTACCACTAATTTACCATCCTTTAACCATCACCATGTCGCTACGACCAATTTTCCCTAAAATTTTCCTTACCTTGACCACTTGACCCTTGACCACTAATTTACCACCCTTTAAGCATCACCCTATCATTATAACCACTTTTCCCTAAAATTTCCTCACTTGACCACCACTTGACCACTGCTTGACCATCTGTTGACCGCTAATACCTGGTACCCACCCCTTACCACCGAATGATACTACACTATATCCATTACAATCAGCGATCTTTAGCTTTCAAGGTTTCATTTGTAACACGTGTTATGATAGTGAATAAGCTACTATGAACATCTACATAGCACTAATAACCACCCTTATCAACTAATTTCACTAGCCCATACCCACTACTATCCCCACCACACCTATTCCTTCTATTCGTACTATTGTACACCACCAATGCGCTAACAGTTCAAAATATTTTAACACACCACTCACCCACGTTTTTACAACCCTTTACTTAATGACTTTTCCGTATGCACCCCCTCCACGTCTGTTATGAACCGACCACCATCACACCCGCCGGAGATTTTCCCACACTTGCCGACGTATAACTCCCCGGTACTACGTTCCAGAATTTTCCACTATGCCGCTACTTATTTAATATGCATTGTATTGTTTATACATGATTTAATAAAAATTATTATATACCTGATAGTGTTTAAGCCCGAACCGCCTAGTCTCACCCCACGCGCCCACCCCCTCGCCACCACCCCGCACCCCGTCGTTATTTATTTTTATTTTTATTATTTTATTTTATTTTTTAATAATTAATTAAAATTTTTTATACACCCACTCAATAGTTATCTGCCCTTAGAAACATAAAATCTTAGAATTATCGCCCTTAGATATGACCTAGATATCACCCCTTACACCACACAACTATATGACCGAGGGGGAGTGAAAATCAGCCGAGGTCAAGGTCAATTGCCGGAGGCTCCGGCAAATCATAACCGATTTGCACATTGTATACTACTTTGGCATATCTGTGTATTTCATTACTTTCAGCAATGCGATGAATTTCTCTTTGACTGTTATAAATGTTAATATTTAGCTTTTAGCGTTTGAAAACATTTCGTTGTTTCCCCCAGTTTAACACACTCCTGATGCATATAGGGAAAATGTACGCAAAACTATTGGAACAAAGAGCTAGACCCATAGTTGAACAACAGTTAAGCAAAGTACAATTCGGTTTTCGAAAGGTAAAAGTTGCACTGATGCACTATTTACACTTAGACAAATATGTGAAAAAAACTATTGAATATAGTGACCAGCAGACTATTGTGTCTGTAGATCAGGAAAAAGCTTTCGATAGAGTAGACAGATACAGATGTGGACCAACCTTGAAGACTGGAATACAATGACATTTGCTAGAAAACATCATAGCCATGTACCACTCGAGCCGAAGTGCAGTGAGAACACAAAAAGGTAGGCCTATATCAGATACGTTCACATTCAATACAGGAGTGAGACAGTGATGCGTGCTCTCTCCTCTGCTATTTAATATCTACATGGACAGAATATCCGAAGAAACAAGCCTTAACAGAACAGATTCCGAAAATTTAGAACTCTTTACTCCAGATGAAACAACTGATTCACAGGAAATAAATGAACTTCTATTTGCAAACGATCACTGCCTGTTTTACAGCGATGAGGGCAGTCTATAAAATCACAATAATAATCTCAGTTCAACATGCAGCAGATACAATATGAGGATAAACCCAGCCAAAACCGAAGTAATGCAAGTTAGCAGATCGCCTGGTACACTAAATATATACAGATAAATAGCATAACTCTGAAACAAGTTAAAGAATTCAAATATCTTGGAAGTATGATCACAGAAGATGGCAGATTTGACAGAGAGAAATCGGAATCAGATGTCAAAAAGCTAGTGCACTTACATATCAACTATCGCACTTACTAAAACACCCAAATAGACCCATGTCCGCAAAACGACAGATAATAAAAAAAACATATTCACACCAATCCTATGCTACCAATCTCAAACTTGGACTTTATCCAAATCACACTTTCGCAAAATCAACACTTTCGAGATGAGATGCCTGAGGAGAGCTGACAACTTAACAATCCGAGACCGAGTAAGAAATGCTGTTATCAGACAGACAGTGGGATCAACACCTTGTGCCACATTTATTGAAAGACAGACGATAAAGCGGTTTGGCCATGCCGTTAGAATGCAACACCATCAACTACCATCACTAGCCTTACATCAAAGATCATCTGCGACGAGACCAAGAGGACGCAAAAGAAGAAATTGGATTGACGACATCAAAGACACGGAATGACACTGTCCAGTGCCGCCCATCGGACGCTGGACCGCAAATTATTCTTCCCCACGACGCTTGACGGCAGAAGTGGAAGATGATGATGATGAACACACAGTCACATAAAAAAAGCCACAGATTTGTCACATCTACAAACACGTTTTGTAATGACCACAAGGTTCTCCGATGATTGATCTATCTGTGTAATTCATTACCTTCAGTATGGCGATGAGTTCGCTACTTGGCCTTTATGAATGTTCAATTTTAGCTCTATGTGTTTAAAAACATCTTTGTTTTCCCAGTTTAGCATACATTCCCACAACAAAAGCCACAGATTTGTCAAGTCAACAAACACAATACCATACTGCACAGCACGGTAGATATAAGTTTATAAAGATAAGCAGAAAATCACATATGTCTCATAGTGTGATCATTATAACTAATTCTGTGTTTCTTTGTGAAAGCAGGGACGAAATGGTATCTTGCTGTGCTATTTCATTTTGCACGCACGGTAATATTATACACACGCTGTTTTAGGTTGCCACGCGCTTTCATCTTTTTCTTATTTTCATGAACCTGATCTGGAGCATGACTCCAACATCCTGTTTGAGTGATTTGCTATTTTAATTTAATCGGTGCTGCTGATATATTATCTGCTTCCTTTTGACTTTCAACTTACTCTGTCTCTGCCTTCCCATGTTTCTCGTGTCTAGTGTTGCCGGCATACGGCCATCTATTCTGTCGATCTCCCTCTTCTTTTTCTCTTCCCCCATTTGCCTCAGAGAAGATGTGGGGGGGGGGGGGGGGGGGTGTAATTATTCTTTACGCGCTCTTTCTAATGCTCTATATAAGTTGGTATTAATTTCCCTAAGGTTGTTCTTTCTAATGCTCTATATAAGTTGGTATTAATTTCCCTAAGGTTGTTCTTTCTAATGCTCTATATAAGTTGGTATTAACTTCCCTAAGGTTGTTCTTTCTAATGCTCTATATAAGTTGGTATTAATTTCGATAAGGTTGTTCTTTCTAATGCTCTATATAAGTTGGTATTAACTTCCCTAAGGTTGTTCTTTCTAATGCTCTATATAAGTTGGTATTAACTTCCCTAAGGTTGTTCTTTCTAATGCTCTATATAAGTTGGTATTAATTTCCCTAAGGTTGTTCTTTCTAATGCTCTATATAAGTTGGTATTAATTTCCCTAAGGTTGTTCTTTCTAATGCTCTATATAAGTTGGTATTAATTTCCCTAAGGTTGTTCTTGACTCCGTAACTCAATCTGTTACGTGGTCTTTTATTTGTCCTGTGTCTATAATGTTTCTTCAGTGTGGTTCATTCTGCCCTAGCCATTAGGTTTTGGCTTGTTTGCTCGCTATAAACTCATGCGTAGTCAATACACGTGCTACAACTTCTTGTGTACTGGACTGATTTTTGCGTGTGGATAAGCTTTCTCTTTTACCAGTGTTTCTCGCCAACAGGCGATCCCACACCGACTTCAAAGGTATTTGTAATTTACGTCCCCATGTCAAGGATGAGAAGTCAACATTTTAGTCCAACTGACGGGTGTAGGCGTTGAACCCGCAACCTCGACATCGGCACGCCGGATGTTTACGAGCGGTCTATCTTATCCATTCGGCCATTCTGACCCTCCACACATAGGCTCATGATACTGTTTACCTTCTTCATTGTTAAGGCATTCTCCTTCCTTGATGTTAATTATAGATTCAAGCTGTTCCAATTCTGCTACATTGTCAAGTTTCTTTATTGTTGATTGCAATGATCGGTTGACATGTAGTTTTGTGTGTGGGAATTATTCTGTAGTTCGCAAAAGCATGCTGATCGCCACTGAGTCTTGTGAGAGACAATATTTACACACTGTCGTGGTATGATAAAACAGTTCGTAGTTGCCAACTATTATAGGAAAACCAGGAATTGGCTCCTTAGTGATAAAACATATTTAAACTATAAGATTCCACTAGGTGGAAGTCAGGTTTTCCAATAGAAGGCAAAGAGAGCTCAGGGAAGTCACTGCTTTGAGAGAAAATAAAGATCACTCTGATTAGAATACAAGCGAGTTGTATCCCCGACACCAGCTCTCTAGATTTTGTTGTCAAATGAAGTAGCACTCACTATCACACTGTTATGGAGCACAGAACGTACACTTCTCTGATTAAAAACAAAACAAAAACCCGAATAACACAGCAGAAGAAGATTATACTATTTAAATAATAACTTGAGGAAAATAATATACTCCATGGGAATCACATTGTCACACAATAATTATTTCACAAATGACATGCGTGTCCATATATCATTGACATCTAAACTATTAGAACATTCAAGCTGACTCAAATAATGCGGGATGTTCTCCTGTCTTCAGCTAATCTAATTGCTGGGGGTAAATGTTCATCTTTCTGGGTATCTAGTGTAAAAGTTCCTTTGCGGAAGAATACCTGTAGGGATTTGTTGAGTCTAAAAATGGTGTAACTGTTGTTTAGCTCTTGGCCGCTGGTCTAATATGAAGGTACATGGATTTGGCATGCCACTTAGCTTCATTCTCGTGTGGCAGTGGTAGTCCCGAGTGGCAAATATTAAAGAACGCCCTCTGTTCCTCATAGCAATATAAGGCGAAGGCTCTCCTCACCCACTGAGGACTGCCAGACTTAGGCCAAGGATGTTCCCAGTCTTGGGAACATCACATGTACCAATGACCATCACTCATCACCATCCGCCAATACAATACGCACACAAAAATATACTCATAGTCACAATACAATTTGGAAAAAAGGATTTAAGAGCTCAATAGCCACACAACAGGTCTACACCTCCTCTGTTGTGTGTTGTCCCTCCTATGACTAGCTGTGCCTCTCATCCACACACATAACCACATGACATAGACATCTCTCTATCATGTCTGCAAGGCAAGTCTCATCCCCTTCATGCACCGAGCCTCATACTCAGTAATACATTCAACCACCTATTAGTCCAGTCCACTGCCATAGCACTATTTCAGAGTGCCATCGTCATAAATTATTGTCCATCATTTCCCTCTTCAGGGCAGAGGATTTACATTACCATGGCATGTTTATTACTATATTATTATTATTATATATATTGATACAGGCATTGATAATGCACATTGGGAGCAAGTCGCCGCTGAACGTGTTGCATGGAGGGCAAACATCAGAAATGGAATAAAGACAAAGGAGAAAATTATTGCAGATAAGTCACAAACCGAGCGTGTGAGACGTAAGATGGTGCATGATGGTGGAAATGACCATGTGTTCACATGAACCCACTGTGAACTAACATTTACAGCGCGAATTGGCCTTATCAGTCACATTCGCTACCGCCATAGGTAAAAGTTATTATGCCTTTTTAAAGCACAAACTATCGTCTGTCAAGACGGCAAGGTGCCAATATTATATATATATATATATATATATATATATATATATATATATATATATATATATATATATATATATATATATATATATATATATATAACATAAAAGCATGCACCTAATATATGAAAGAATATACTGAAGTCACTACTATTATAACTGACATGAAATCACTGTCATACCAAGAAAGATTACCTATAGATTTTCCTAACAGTAATCAACGAAAGATAATCCATTCTTTCTTTTATCAGCAAAATTGAAATCATTAGTACATTTCCAGAATACGTCATTTCGTTAGACAGTAGTCTCTAACCTCATTGTACATAGTGAAAGAACTATTATCTTGCAAAAGTTCAAATCTTTTCTACACGACCTTTAAATGATATATTTGAGTGATTATAGACATTAACGCCTACCCGTATTAACTGACGGCACCAGAACAAAAAACAATATCCAACAAACTAATTCACAACTGCTCTCAACAAATTATTTTACTATAATGCCTAAATCATAGTCCCCCATTGAAACAAAATGGCGACACCTACATTTGATTCCCCAGCAGTGTCTGCTATTCCAGTCATAGGTCAACTGGTTAAAACCAACAGCCTTATGCGAATATCTGGGCGTACTGTGTTATTCCAACCAGTTATTGGTAACAGAATAAACAGGCGTTTACTTTAGCTGACGCTAATTCCTAAATTTGTAAGTTTTAATTCACAGCTTGCAAGTGTGAAAATGGACTGTTGGGTGATGTCAAAATTGCTTAATGTCACAACTGTATATGCATGTTGTAATTGTGACTGATTCACAAAGCATGCTGACAAAGGTGAACATGGCATGCTTCATGCTGAATGGTATGCATCAATTAAGAGGTTGCGTGGCGTGAGCATTCGCTGGATCTTTTCTCCAGGACACTATAGTGTGGTTGAAAATGAGCAGACAGACAGATTGGCTGGTACCACATCATTAAGGGGTGATTTGTTGCACGATTAGGAAGATATGGTGAAGGCCCTCTGGGAGCATGTAAATAATGCAGAAGAACAGAAGACTATCATGGTTTAGCGAGAATGCGACAGAAAGGGGTGATCAGAAGATCCAGTCGACACTCGTCACTCAGAGGTACAGCACGACGGATATATAATCGGATTGCAATGGGCACCATTATTATTAGGACTCTTCATTGACTGTTGAAGATTAGGACTTTGCGCGTATGGGAATGCCCCCGATGTCGGTTTAAAAAACATCAGTCCTGTGCACTAGAAGTAGCAGCACGTGTATGTATGGACTACGATTGAGTTCAAGCCGAGCGAATCACTTCTCCAACATGTATCTAACACAACCAAGGAATATGTCATCAGATGAACATTTTATTTGAGCCCTGGGGAGAGTGTATTTTTTTTTTGGGGTTAAATTATTAATTGACCTGGGCTCTCAGGTCGACTCAGCCTAAAATGAGTACCAGAAAATATTTCAGGTAGTAAATGTTATCGACATGTTACTGATCGCATAACTGTTCAATTGCTGATTTGGGTGATGTGGGTTCCATTCCGGACCACGTCGTTCTGTTCACTAGTTCAATTTTTTTTCGGAGACTCCCCGGGGTCGTCGCTGGAGCTAAAGAGTTCGTGCTTTGTGCGACGCTTTCTGGAGGCCGCCCCGTGGAAAGAGAATGAGCCTTGTTCGATAAAACCCGGTGTAATGAAGTCGATTAAATCTTGCCTGTGAACCTTGCTTATTCTTCCCTAGCCGCCAAACAAAGGCGACCCATTTGTCAACAATGAATTCTAATGATAAATCGTTTTTGTGTTCACCGTTGTACCTTATTGGGAGATAGAATTACCGGGTGCGCCTGAAGACGCGAACCATACGCGGGTGTCATAGGGAAGTCAAATAATACCGGTCGTGAAAGGTGATAGGAATACAGTGGAGAGAATTACAGGGTGCGCCTAACTACACAAACAATACACGGATGTCACAGGAGAGACGTACAATACACGGATGTCACAGGGGAGACATGAAACAAAAAAGACAATACAGTCTAAACACTAAGTGATACATTAATGGGACATGGGAATTAGGGAACGCACAGAATATGTGGAATATAGTGAACGAGAGGGAGGGAGGGAGGGAGGATAATCGAAAAATTAAAACATACACACACACTCACTCACTCACACATACACAGAGCAAGTGTAAGAGAACAAGAATGAACGAGTGGGTGAAGAAGAGAGAGGGAAGTAGGGAGAGAAAGTAACCTAGGGGGTGGGGGTGTTTAGTGGGGAAACAGACACATACACACAAAAATACTGTGTGTGTGAATGTGTGTGTGTATATATGTGTGTGTGTGTGTGTGCGTGCGTGTGCGTGTGTGTGATGTACTTCACGAATATACCTGTGAAGGGTTAGCTACGTATGCCGTGTTCTATTGTGTTGTTATTTCGGCTAACGCCTTTTCCGCAAACTTTCGTATTTGTGTGTATGTTTTTTATTCAAAGACATGACGCATTAATTTTACATTCTCTGTTTCGTGTGTTGTTGTCTTAGGTTCTGATCTGTGTGTCTTCGCTGGCGGTCGAGAAAGGGGGGGGGGGGGGGGGTGGGGGGGGGGGGGTCGTGGCTTTTGTTGCCCGTTTCCATCTGATTGCTGTCTTGTAATTATTTTGTGGGGGGTACGGGGTGTCAGGCATTGGTAGCACCTTTGGTAAGGATGGCTCTCATGTCCTTTCAGGACCCATCCCCCACTGGTCCAAGTCTGACACCCAGCTCGTGCCTGTGGCTCCTAGTAGCTGTCAGCATGCGACAGCGGCCACCCCCCGGGCAACAGCTGTGAGAGGCTGGCTAAACCAGGCATGGGTATCCGATTTGGTGTCAAACCAAGAGGTAAACTAGGGTATGCCTACCCAGCATGTGAAGACAGGATTCGGCAGACTGCGCGGAAGAAATCATTCCTGATTCAACGGGCAAGACGGCGTTTACCTGCAAAGCGTTGTGGAACGTAATGAGCACGGCAAGGCACGTAGAGCGCCCTGGTCATCCACTGCACCTGTATTCGTCTCCAATCGTCTCGACTTGTCTTGCCACTGGACTCAGATGGACTCAGGCGAGAGAGTGAGGTCGACGAATTGCGCAACTCTTCCTCACTTTAATCCAAGTCATCGCGCAAGTCATTCTTCATCCAACGTCACTTATCACCTTCAAGCCCTGTGGCGATGGGCGAGCGGCAAAGCGGCAGGCGTGGGTACGCTGGCAGCCGTAGTCGCAGACCTGCACACAGGCGGCTCAGGCCATATGGTCGTCTTCTACTGACCGGAGCAGCAGTGGGATTCGGCAGCCCCCTGAGCGACTGAGCAGCCCTCTATAGGAACACACTGCTCACCTCCATAGCATGAGGAAGGGGCTAGAAAAGGTGCCCTAAACATTGTCTGCTTCATCACTACCTAACCAGCTAGCCGCGGTTGGTGGGTACCCTAACTGCGGTCGACATACAAAGAAAGATAAAACAAGCAAAGCTAAAAGAGTAAACCATATTCCCTTAACAATTGGAACTTGGAATGTACGCACCCTACTTGACAGAGACGGCGCGTCGGGTCCAGAGAGACGAACAGCACTGATTGGGAGAGAGCTGGGCAGGTACAACATCGACATTGCAGCCTTGAGCGAGACACGACTTGCAGAAGAAGGCCAAATCTGTGAAATTGGTGCCGGCTACACATTTTTCTGGAGTGGAAGGAAAAGCGAGGAAAGACGCCAATCCGGTGTGGGATTTGCCATTAAGTCGGCCCTGGTCGGCAAATTAGCTGGATTTCCAAAGGCTATAAACGACAGGCTCATGACCATGAAGTTGCCTCTGCTGAATGGAAAGAAGCACGCAACCATTGTGAGTGTCTACGCACCAACTATGACCAACGAAGATGATGTCAAGAACAAGTTCTATGAGGACCTGCACAATGTATTAACATCTGTTCCCAAAGGAGACAAACTTATACTCCTTGGGGATTTCAATGCCAGAGTAGGCACGGACACCACCTCTTGGAGTGGCATTATTGGAAAGCATGGAGTCGGAAATTGTAACAGCAATGGACTCCGCCTCCTTCAGACATGTGCCGAACATGATCTCCTGATTACGAACACAATTTTCCGTCTCCCCATGAGAAATAGGACATCGTGGATGCACCCTCGCTCGAAACACTGGCACCTCATTGACTATGTCATCGTCAGGAGGAGTGACAGACAAGACGTTCGAGTGACAAAATCCATGTGTGGTGCCGAATGTTGGACAGACCATCGTCTCATTGTCTCGAAAATGAACATCCACATCAGGCCACCACGGCGTCCTCAAGGGGCGAAAATGCAAACAAAGCTAAATGTCACCCGCCTAAACAGCAAGAAAATGCAGCAGTCGTTTGAAAATATGCTGGAAGACCGCCTCAAGCCCAATGCTGAAGCTAAACAGGATACAGAAACAGAATGGAGAGCCCTAAAGGACACCATTTACAACACTGCTATGGAAATCCTGGGGCCAGCCCCCCGAAAGCATAAAGACTGGTTTGATGAAAATTCCGAAGACATCAACCAATTGCTGGCCGAGAAACATCTTCTCCTCAAGGCACATTTGAATGACCCAAAGTCAACATAAAAAAAAGATGCTTTCAAGAACATTCAGAGAGTAGTGCAGCAGAAACTTCGGCACATGCGGGACTCCTGGCTGAGCAGCAAAGCTGATGAAATTCAGGGCTTTGCTGACAGACATGATATGAAAAACTTCTACGACTCACTGAAAGCGGTCTATGGTCCTTCATCACCAGGCATAGTTCCCCTCCTCAGTGCAGACGGGGGAACATTGGTCACCGATAAGAAAGAAATCCTCCAACGCTGGGCAGAGCATTTCAGCAAAATCTTAAATGCAACTTCCTTCTTCGATGATGAAAGTATCAACTGCCTTCCTCAAGTTCCCACCAATGAGACACTTGATGACCTGCCAACCATAGTGGAAATAAACAAAGCCATCCAGCAACTCTCCAGCGGCAAGGCACCTGGTCCTGACTCCATCCCAGCAGAGATATACAAGGCAGGTGGGCCGGTCCTAACAGAGCAGCTTCACCAAGTCTTCACAAACATATGGATGAACGAGACCATGCCACAAGATTTTAAGGACGCGTCAATAGTCCACCTTTACAAACGTAAAGGAAACCGCCAATCCTGTGACAACCACCGAGGCATCTCCTTGCTTTCAATTGCAGGGAAGATACTCGCCAGAATTCTTCTCAATCGCCTCACAGCCCATCTCGATCAAGGTCTTCTTCCTGAGAGTCAATGTGGCTTCAGAAAAGAACGTGGAACTGTTGACATGATTTTCGCTGCAAGGCAGCTGCAAGAGAAATGTCAGGAACAGAACTGCGAAATGTTCTCCACTTTCATTGACCTTACCAAGGCTTTTGATACAGTCAGCAGAGAAGGACTGTGGAAGATTATGGCAAAATATGGCTGTCCACGAAAGTTTGTCCAAATAGTGCGGCTATTTCATGACGGCATGCAGGCAAGAGTACAGGAAAATGGTGAACTGTCTGAACCCTTTCCTGTCACCAATGGAGTGAAGCAAGGATGTGTCCTGGCACCAACACTGTTCAGCCTCATGTTTTCAGCCATGTTGATGAATGCCTTCGAGAACGACGACATTGGAATAGACATCAACTACCGTATGGATGGAAAGTTATTCAATCTCAAAAGGCTGAAAGCTAAAACCAAAATTAACAGCGGCACCGTCAGAGAGCTCCTGTTTGCTGATGATTGCGCTCTATACGCCAACTCAGAGGCGGACATGCAACATAATGTTTCAGCTTTCTCACATGCCTGTGCCAACTTTGGGCTCAATATCAACTTGGAGAAGACTGTAGTTATGTACCAGCCAGCTCCAGGGAATAATCACACTGTGCCGAATATCAAAGTGAATGATCATAGACTAAGTGTTGTGGACAAATTCACCTATCTTGGCAGCACCGTGTCACAAGCTGCCACAATCGATGACGAAGTGAATGCAAGAATCTCCAAGGCCAGTGCAGCCTTTGGCAGACTGTACAAGAATGTATGGGACAGAACTGGAATAAGCCTGCAAACAAAGC